>JAQHUG010000288.1:1530899-1542891 GCA_028555095.1 Dicrostonyx torquatus
GAGAGAGAGAGAGAGAGAGAGAGAGAGAGAGAGAGAGAGAGAGAGAGAGAGAGAGAGAGATGTATAAAAAGTTTCAATAGGCACACAACTTCAATCTCAGGCAAAGGCAGGCAGATCTCTTCTTGCCAGCCTGTTTTACATAGTGAGTTCTAAGACAGCGAGGGCTACATGGAGAGAAAAACCCTGTCTCGATAAACAAAACAAAATGCCAGCTTCCAAAGGCCTTTATCTGTTTTGTTCACTGATGGAAGAAAGATGGTGATTGACGTCTTTCTTTTGGGGCAGGACAGGGCTGGGGAGACAGAAGGAATTTCTGGTGTTCTACCACATAGTATGGTAACTAAAAGCAGTGCATATTTCAGATCAGCTTTTATATAAAAAATGAATTTTAAGTATTCTTAAAACAATCAAATGGAGTTGGGTGATGGTGCCTTTGATCTCTGCTCTCAGGAGGCAATGGCAGGCAGATCTCTGAGTTTGAGGCCAGCCTGGTCTACAGAGTGAGTTCCAGAATAGCAATGGCTACATATAGAGAGAAACCCTGTCTTAAAGAAAAACAACAAAAACAATCAAATGGTAAAAGTATGAGATATGGGTGCTGGAGAGATGGCTCAGTGGGTTAAGAACACTGGCAGTTCTTCCAGAGGACCTGGGTTCAAGTCCCAGCACCCACATGGCTGCTCAAAACTGTCTAGTTCCAGGGGATCTGATACCTTCATACCAATGCACATAAAATAAAGTTAAATAAATTATTTTTTAAAAGTATGAGATGTTATTTATGTATTAATTACCATGATTTTGATCATTCTAGTATGTGTGTATGCATATTATACGTATGGGTGTGTGAAGGTCAGAAGAGAACTTTGTGGAATCAGTTTTTTCCTAACTTCACATGGGTTCCAGAGAACGAACTCAAGCCATAGGTTTCCTTTCATGCCAAAGTCAGTTTTGTTTGTTTTTTATCTTTATGTTTATTTAACTTGGGATAGTGCTCTGCATTTATGTGAGCCAGTGTGCCATGGTTCACATGCGAAGATCACAGAATCACCTGCAGTGGCCAATTCTTTCTTTTTGCTGTGTATATCCTAGGAATGAACTAGGTCATCAGGCTCGGCAGCAAGCATCCTTACCTGATGAACCAACCATCTCAATCCCCACTCTGGTATTTCTTAATTAAAAATAAAACTTGTTAATAATTTCACGAAGGCTATGAGGAGTGATACAGAGAGATTTGAATGGCTAGTGTCACTTCATTAGGAATGAATCAGTATCAGAGGCAGGAGGCATCAAAGAGTAGAAAATGATAAATTCTAATTAAAATAATTTGAATTTAAAAATGATAATCCTAATTAAGATATGTTATAAGTGAATTTTGGATACTATCTTTTCAAAGTGATCAATTTCATGATCTTCTGAAAGTTTTTTTTTAAAACTTTTTCAATCACCTAACCTTAATACTAAATGATATCTGGATTCTGGCCTGTTACTGCAGTATGAGCTCAAACACATCTCTTTTGTTGCTTTTTTTTTTTCAACTATAAAGTGTGCTAATGCCTCCTGAGTTATAGTGGGGATCAAGTAAAATAACACAATGGCAGATGTTATTAGTAAATAGTTCAGAGGTCCAAACTTCCAGAGGATGGGGCAGGTCTGGAAAAATGAGATTATGATTGAATTTATAGTGAATGGACTATTGAATCTTAAGACTTGATGAGAAAGTCAGTCACAAGGACAAATTTTTGAAGGGTATATCTTGTTCAGGTTTCTTGCCTGTTTACTCCATCTCTGCTTCTCAGCTGCTATAAGGCAAACAGCCAATCTCCACCATGATACTATGCCTCACTGTATTTTACACAGTGGAGATTGCCAACTCTGTTCTGAAAACATAAGCCAAAATAAGTCTTTCCTGAGGCTGGAAAGATGGCTTGATGGTTAAGCATGAGTTCTGCTTTTCTGGAGGATTAATTTCAGTTCCCAGCATCTACATGGGACTTACCTCTAGGGCATCTGGCACCCTCTTCTAGTCTCCTCAGGCAACTATACACAAATGTGGCATACATTCATACACATACACATTCACATAAATAAAAGGGGTAAAGATAAATCTTTTTAAAAAATAACTCTTTTCATCAAGAGGTGGTGTTGCACGACTTCGATCCTGGCACTCTGGAGGCAGAAGCTGGAGGATCTCTGAGGATCTATGTGCCCAGGGCTACATAAAGAAACCATGTCTTAAAAAACAAAAAAAGAAAGTAGGTAGCCTTTAAAGAAAAATCATTTTGACTCACAAGTCTGGAGACCCAAAGTCAAGTGGCCACATCTAATGATGGTCTTCTTGCTAGCAAAATTCCTAAGTAGCACAAGGAGCAGGAAATATCTCTGTATGTGCATACTGGAGGTAGGCAGACTGAGTACACTCTCTTCCCAGGTTGCCTTGTTCTGTTTTATTTTGTTTATTGAGATTTTTTTTAATTTTGATTTTTTTGCTAACAAAATTTATTTTAGTTTTTAAATATTTATATTTGTTTTATATGTATGAATGCTTTTCTCACATATATATTTATGTACCACATGTATTTTTTTTTCAAGAGAGGGTTTCTCTGTAGCTTTGGAGCCTGTCCTGGAGCTAGCTCTTTTTTTTTTTCCTTTATTGATATTTATTGAGCTCTACATTTTTCTCTGCTCCCCTCCCTGCCTCTCCCCTCCCCACTTCAACCCTCCCCCAATGTCCCTATGCTCCCAATTTACTCAGGAGATCTTGTCTTTTTATACTTTCCCATATATATTAGGTCTATGTAAGTCTCTCTTAGTGTCTGTATTGTTGTCTAAGTTCTCTGTGATTATGGTTTGTAGGCTGGCTTTTTTTGCTTTATGGTTAAAAACCACCTATGATTGAGTACATGTGACAGTTGTCTTTCTGTGTCTGGGTTGCCTCACTCAAAATAATGTTTTCTAGCTCCATCCATTTTCCTGCAAAATTCAAGCTGTCGTTATTTTTTTCTGCTGTCTAGTACTCCATTGTGTAAATGTACCACATTTTCTTTATCCATTCTTCAGTTGAGGGGCATTTAGGTTGTTTCCAGGTTCTGGCTATGACAAACAAAGCTGCTATGAACATAGTTGAGCACATGTCCTTGTAGCACGATTGAGCATCCTTTGTATATATACCTAAAAGTGGTATTACAGGGTCTTGAGGAAGGTTGTTTCCTAATTTTCTGAGAAATCTCCACACTGACATCCAAAGGGGTTGTACCAGCTTGCATTCCCATCAGCAATGCAGAAGTGTTCCCTTTTCTCCACACCCTCTCCAGCATAAGTTATCATCAGTGTTTTTGATCTTGCTCTTATAGACCAGGCTGGCCTCGAACTCACAGAGATCTGCCTGCCTCTGCCTCCCAAGTGCTGGGATTAAAGGTGTGCGCCACCACCGCCCGGCAGGAAAAGAAACAGAAAAGTCAGTGAACATTTAGGTTCTACCCACCTAGCTTTAAAAGAAATAATACATTCTAAATAAAAGTCAGAACTCTTTTGTGTTACTCCTGCAGGGTCCTGTTTCTGTTTTCCTTTCCTAAAAGTAATCACTATTCTGAATTCTCTTCATCTGTGCATCTTATTAACATGTATATATTCATAAATAATGAAGTATTACTTTGCACATTTATACTATCTACATGCATACCATTTTTGTCCCTATTTTGCTTTGCTCTTAATACTGATTCTGACAATTTTTAGATTTGTCCATGTTTTGTGTTTAGTTCTGTGTCTTCTCACTTAGATTCATGTATTATGTGATGTGAGTATATAACAATTTGTTGATCTGCTCTCTTATATTTTTACCATTATCCACAGTACTGGAGTCTATTTGTAATACTGTATGCATTCCTGTAGGAAAAAGGGGATTGGGAGATAGCTCAGTGAGTATAGTTTTTGCTGCATATGCACAAGGAGCTGAATTTGCATCCCTCAGCTGGGCATGTTATACATGCCAATTCTTGTAGTACTGAGGAGGTTCAGATTAGAGGATCCCAGCTAATCCATCGAAATTGGTAGGCTCCAGGTTCTGTAAGAGGTCCTGTCTCAAAAAATAAAGCGGAGGGGTGGAGATATGGCTCAGCACCTAAGAATACAGGCTGGTCCTGCAGAGAGAGGTTCAGGTTTAGTTTCCAGCCCCCACATGGTGGCCCACAATGCCAGTAACTCCAGTCTCAGTAGGTACAATGCCCTCTTCTGGTCTCTGGAGGCACCAGTCGTGTAACAGGCAAAACACTTGTACACATAAAAAACAAATAAATAATAATAAGGTGGGGAGTGGTAAAAGATACCTGATATGATCTCCACACATACAGGAAATATATTTAGGGCCATGAATTGGCTTAGCAGCAACAGTACTTACTATACTAGCCTGGTGACTTAGGTTTTGATCCCCCAGAACCACGTAGTAGCCTTAAAGTAGGAGGTGAGAGACCCAATGCCCAAGTCTGTCTTCTGATCATGGTACATGAACCCATATATATGAGATGTATACACACGCACACATACACACTTTTTTAAAAAAAAAAAAAAAAAAAAAGAAGAGGGGTATGATGGTAGGCACCGATAGTCCCAACTTCCTGGGAGGCTTTGGAAAAATATCACTTTAGCCCAAGAATCTTAGACCAACTTGGGCAATATCAGGAAACAGTAACTTGGAGTAAGGAAGGAAGAGGGTACTGAGAGAAAAGGAGGACAACTAGGTTATATGGTTATCTGACCATTAATTTTCCTAGCTTTACAAAGTGACCATACTCTTTTCATATCTCATTACCTACAAATGTATGAATTTCCATGTTTCATGTATTTTTAAAGGGGAGTGATGATGACTCATGCTTACAATTCCAGTACTGGAGAGCCAGAGACAAGAGGCTCCTTGGAGTTCATTGATCAGCTAGTTTATCCTAAGTGTTGAGCTGCAGACCAATGAGAGACCCTGTTTCAAAGGAATTGGAAAGTGTTCCTTAAATAGAGATTGCTTAGCCCAGTGTTTGAACACTGGCCTAATATACAAGTTCCTGGTTTTGGTCCCCAGTACTGCCAGAAACAAAACAATACAAATTCATTCTAAACTGAGAAGAGGTTGTGCACACCTTTAATCCCAGCACTCAGGAGGCAGTTGGATCTCTGTGAGTTCAAGACCAGTCAGCTCTACAAGAGTGAGTTTCACGAGTTCCAGACATACTTACTTTATGTATATCTGTGTACCACATGTGTGCTTGGTCCCCTAAGAGATCAGAAGAGGGTTTTAAAGCCCCAGATTTGGAGTTATATATGGTTGTGAGCTACCATGTAGGTGCTGAGAATCAAACCTGGACCCTCTGCAAGGGCAGCCAGTGCTCTTAACCACTGCGCCATCCCTCCACACTACCCCTTTTTAATCACTTTGTGTTTAGGTTAAAATATTACCAAGAATATTTTCAGCTTTTCATAGAACAAAAAGAAACTTTACCTAGCCTGAGGTCATAAGGAATGACATTGTTTTTCTTTAAAACTTTTAGTTTTAGCCAGGCGGTGGTGGCGCACGCCTTTAATCCCAGCACTTGGGAGGCAGAGGCAGGCGGATCTTTGTGAGTTCGAGACCAGCCCCCTTTAAAAATACATGAAACATGGAAATTCATACATTTGTAGGTAATGAGATATGAAAGAGTATGGTCACTTTGTAAAGCTAGGAAAATTAATGGTCAGATAACCATATAACCTAGTTGTCCTCCTTTTCTCTCAGTACCCTCTTCCTTCCTTACTCCAAGTTACTGTTTCCTGATATTGCCCAAGTTGGTCTAAGATTCTTGGGCTAAAGTGATATTTTTCCAAAGCCTCCCAGGAAGTTGGGACTATCGGTGCCTACCATCATACCCCTCTTCTTTTTTTTTTTTTTTTTTTTTAAAAAAGTGTGTATGTGTGCGTGTGTATACAAGAGCTAGTTCCAGGACAGGCTCCAAAGCCACAGAGAAACCCTGTCTTGAAAAAACAAACAAACAAACAAAAAAAAAAAACTTTAGTTTTAATTGAGGATGCCAGTTCAGTAGTAAAGTGCTTGCCTAGCTCAAGGAAGGTTTAGTGTTTGATCACTAGTACCCTCCAAAATTAAAGGAAATAAAAGTTTTAGCTTTGCCAGGCAGTAGTGGTGCACACCTTTAATATCAGCACATGGGAAGTTTGAGTCCATCGTGGTCTACAGAGGTAGTTCCAGAGGAGCCAGGACAGCCAGAGCTGTTACACAGAGAAACCCTGTCTCAAAAGACTTAAAAAAAAAAAATAGAGGGGCTGGAGAGATGGCTCAGAGGTTAAGAGCACTGCCTGCTCTACCAAAGGTTCTGAGTTCAATTCCCAGCAATCACATGGTGGCTCACAACCATCTGTAATGAGGTCTGGTGCCCTCTTCTGGCCTGCAGATGTACACACAGACAGAATATTGTATATACAATAAATAAATAAATATAAAAAATAGAGTATGTATTTTTTTTTTTACTTCTAAACCATCTCTCTAGCTTCTAGGTCAGGTGTTTGTTTTTTAATACAGAGTCTTAAACTTTTTGGTTGTTTTTCTGTTTTTTGTTTGTTTGTTTTCTGAGGCAGAATTTATATAGCCCAGGCTAGGCCTTGAACTAAAAAATCCTTTTGTCTCAGCCTCTCAAGTGTGGCCCAGGTAGTAGTGGTACAATCCTATACCATCAAGCCTGTCTTAACCACTCTTAAGTATACAACTCATTGATATTAGGTGTATTCACATTGTTACACAGAAATCATTTTTACATTGAACTTTTCTAGGGACCACCAAATCATTTCCCATTGCAGCCGTGCCATTTTACATTCTCACTAAAATGACATTTTCACCAACCCTCCTTTTTGACAGGATATTAAAAATAATATCTATTCTGAAGAGTATGAAATAGTAAATCACTGTGGTTTTGATTTGCATTTTCTTAGTGATTGATGATGTTGAGTATTTTACATGCCTAATGTGCTTATTTTCATTACCTAAAGATTCTTACAAGTTCTTTGCCTATTTTCTTATTTTTGTTTGTTTCAATGCTTGTACACACAAGGCAAGCATTCTATTCCTGAAATATATTTCTAGTCTTGGGGATTTTTGAGCCAGGGTAGTTGTGAGATAGTCTTGTAGTATAGGTCAGTCTAGCCTCAGACTTAATACCTGCTATCTTTGCCTGCCTTTAAATTGGATTATTGGAGATTTTTTTTTGTTGAATCATAAGGCTATATGTTTTATATAGCAGTCTCTTTTTTAAGATTTATTTACTTTTTGTGTATATGTGACTGAGTGTATGTATATCCACTACATTTGTGTAAGGTGTCCACAGAGGTCACAAGATGTCAGACCCCCTGGAATTGGAGTTATAGGTGGTTGTGAGCTGCCTGGTGTGGGTGCTGAAAACTGAAACCCAGTTCTCTGCAAAAGCAACAAGTGTTCCTAACTGTGGACCCATTCCCCAAGCCTCGTGGATAGCAGTTTCTTATAGATTTGTGAATACTTTCTTCCATTTAGTAGTAGTCTATTGCTCACTATCTTGATTGGATTCTTTGGTGCCTTTTCACATTTTTGTTTTGGTGGTGTTCTTGTGTATGATTTTCCTCTAGCAGTCCTGGGGATAAAACCCAGGGCTTTCCACACAATAGGGAAGTGCCCTATCTTGTAAATCACATTCTTAATCCCTTATTCTTTTTTATGTTGCCGAGTGCTTAGTATCATATCCAAGAAATCATAACTAAACCCACTGTCATAAGCTTTCCCTCATGTCAGCTTCTGAGAATTTTGTTGTTGTTCTGTCTCTTGAGTTTCAGTTTCTAATCCATTTTGAGTTGATTTCATGCCTGATTTAGGTCAGGGTTCAACTTCACTCTTTATATATGGATATCCAGTTTTACATCATGAGTCCTTGTATCCTCATTAAAAAACATGTGACCATATATACATGTGTGGGTTTCTCTCTGAGAGCCTTGCTTCATTGGTCATACCATGTTGTGTAGTATTTTACAGTAGTTTATTATAGCTGGTCCATTTCAACAAAATTAGGAAGCTTCAGTCTCCAATTTTTGTTATTTTTCAAGATCATTTGGGATCCCTTGAGATCACACATGAACTTTAGAATATGCTGTTTTGTTTCAGTAAACATTGACATTGTAGCCAGGCCTGGTAGGCCATACCTTTAATCCTAGAATGTGGATGGCTAAGTCAGACGGATTGCCAAAGAGTCAAAACCAGCTTGATCTGTACAGTGATAAGTTTAAGGCAGATCTATGTAGTGAAAACCTCTCTGTTAAAGGGGAGACGTATTTATTAGGGTTTGAGTAGGGCTGGATTAAATACATATATTACATTGGATAGATTTGTCATCTTAACAATATTAAGTCTTCCAGTCTGTATCAAGACACTGTCTCAAAAAAAGCAATAAAAATCATCACAACAGCCTGGTGGTGGTAGTACATGCCTTTAATACCAGAATTTGGGAGACAGAGGCAGGCTGATCTTTGAGTTCAAGGACAGCCTGGTCTACAGAGCAAGTTCCAGGACAGCCAGGGCTACACAGAGAAACCCTGTTTCGAAAAACAAAACAAAAAAATTGCAATAGCAAAAAGAAAAGTTTAAGCATGTAGCTCAGTAGTAGACCCTCTGCCTAGCATGCAAGGCCCTGGGCTCAGTTCAGTCCCCAGCACCACAAACATTTTCAGGGTTTACACCAGCACCACACTCCTTCCAGGGTTTACAGTACTATTGCAGCCACTCTCCCCCAGCATGTCCTTACAGACTCCTAGGGGAGAGCTATACATCCTCTCAGAATAAACAGGAAAACTAATAAGTGAAATGGGATCTTAGCGCCAAGAGGCTATCAGACACATCAGGAAGAAGGTTTGTAGGTCTTGGACAGCCAGAAACAGCGAGTTTGCTGTTTTCCATTAATGCTTCCTTCTAACTCTACTGCAAAGAATTCTTTCAATCCATTTAGACAGGAGTGGGACTCCTGTGTCCTGTCCCCATAATCACATGCATCTGCTTCTTCTATAAAGAAACTGAATGTCAGGCCAGGCAGTAGTGGTGCACATCTTTAATCCCAGCACTTGGGAGGCAGAGGCAGAACTCTATGAGTTCGAGGCCAGCCTGATCTACAAGAGCTAGTTCCAAGGACAGGCACTAAAGCTACAGAGAAACCCTGTCTCGAAAACCAAAAATAAGAAAGAAAGATACTGAATGCCACCCAACTTGATTGCGCACACCTTTATTCCCAACACTCACAACCTCTCTGTGAGATTGAGGCTAGGCTGGTCTACAGAACAAGTTTCAGGATAGCCAGGACTACATAGAGACCCTGTCTCGAAAAAAGAAAGAAAAGAAACTGAATGTCCCACGTGTTCCCAGAATTGGATTAGCCCAGCAGACAGCCAGTTCACCAAAGATGTCTTTACCTTGCCACCCTAGCATCTACATTCTACCCTTCTTTCTCCTTATGCAGGGACAGTTGTTTTTTGTTTGTTTGTTTGTTTGTTTTGTTTGTTTTAAATTAAAACATTTGGCTTTTCCCACGCTGCAGTTCATCAGTCATCAGCTACCAGAATGCCTGTGCTACCACTTGGGTGTTCTGGTGTCAGACCTTACAAGTGTCCCAAGCACTCCACCCCAGCTCCTCAGCTCTCCCCTCCTGGGTGGTTGTGCTGGAATGATACTCCTCTTGGGTTTCCATTTGTGCAGTCTGCTGTGGGTGGAGCCTTGAGCTGTTCACAGGAGTGCTAGTAATGTCTGGCCTTTGGGGCTGCCAAAGGCAAGAGGCTGGCCTCTTCTTGGTTAAAGCACATATTTGGATTGTTGGGGTAGAGTTAGATGGAGGGTGGGGTAAGTAAATACCACTCTCTTCCTACTGTGTTTTCAGGAAATGATTATACAGCAGCTATAAGTGAGAATGAAGTTAAAAAATGGATTGGCACACCCAACTCAAAAAATAAAAACAACAGATAGACTCTATCCAAGACCCACACCCTTATTTTTCTGTTGGGCTTTACTTTGGTACTGTTTCAGAGCAGAGAAAACCTTTATTAAAACTATTGCCATGCTCTTCTCTGGAGGAGAGCTCAGCAGTTGTCTGCTGAATGGAAGCTGAACTTTTCCCTCTAGGCAAACTCTGGGTTCTGTTTCCCTGTCTGCTCCACTTCCAAGAAGAGTGTGGGCAGAAGCAGAGGTGGGAGGAAGAGCCAGTGCCAAAATTCAGTCTTTCGTTAGGGATTGTAATAATAAAACCATTTGTAGTCAGCTGTCAATCAACTCATCCAGTCCTTCCAACTGCTTCCTGCCCTCTCACAGCATTTTCCCTGATATCTCCCTGAGTTCTTGAGAATATCATCTAGTCTCCTAATGTGGGTGATTTTGCTGTACAGTACATAGTACCATTGAGTTTGCTATTCCTTCTCAGCAGCTGTTTGCCACTGACAAAGGTGGTGACTGAGCCTGTGTGTGTGGCCACAATCAGTGATGAGCCACCCACCCAGGCCTGGGGAAGCCCTCAGCCAATGTGGTTTCTGTGGCAGCAGCCAAACACGCCAGAGCTCCTCGTACCTTCAGGGCTGTGGTGTAACAGCCAGTTTTATGCGGTGGCATTGTTTAGTGTTGGCTGACTTGACTTCTCTGTCCCCACCCTCTGTGTATAGCCAGGAAATTTGGCCATCACCCAGTAGGGGGGAAAGCTGGCACTTGCAGAGAATAGCTTCCTGCTGCCTCTCTTGTGGTAGAAGCCAGGACCACCTTCCATCTCTGCTTCCGACCCATGTGGCAAAAATGAAGGGCCTCTCTGCACTTGGTATCCTGCTGAGGGGTTTGAAGTTGCCTAAGATTAGGATGAGGCTATCTGCCAGGTTATCTGCCCAGATAAACATTTGTTGTTTACTGGATGCTACTGGATGCATTTCAAGTGCTCTGACTGGTCTCACTGGTGAAATTATCTAGTTTCTCTGGGTTTTTAGCCAATATATGGGACTGGTATCCAGACACAGAACTACTGGAGCCTGAGTTGTGACCTGCCATTTGAGTTAGCTTTGACATTGCCCCTCCCTACGTTCTTCCCTTAACCAAATATGTATCTCTTGTTCTGGTCCTGCCTTGAGGTTATTGAAATTGCCTCTACGTGTGCAGCATCTCTCACCTTCAGACTGGAGATTTACAGAAGAACCAGTGTTAGGGGTCAACAGCTGACAACTATTTCCAGGTGTCAAAGCCAGCATTCCAACACTGCTTTCCTTAAACTCTTCTTTTTTAACAGCTAATGGGCCTGGTAGTATTTTAGTGAAGGCCGTAAGAATTGAGGCAACTTTTCTGTTTCTAGTCCAGCCATGTTCAACACATCTGATCATTGTCCAGTTTTTAATGATATGATTGATTTTCCAGCATTTTTTTTTGTAGCAAATTTCTAGTAAACTTAGTTAAATGGACACTTATATTCTGTCATAAATTTTTCTTTTTTAAGTTTTTCTCCTTTATTGATATTTATTGAGCGCTACATTTTTCTCTGCTCCCCTCCCTGCCTCTCCCCTCCCCCCTTTCACCTTCCCCCAATGTCCCTATACTCCCAATTTACTCAGGAGATCTTGTCTTTTTATATTTTCCCATGTATATTAGGTCTATGAAAGTCTCTCTTAGTGTCCGCATTGTTGTCTAAATTCTCTGTGATTATGGTTTATAGGCTAGCTTCCTTTGTTTTATGTTTAAAAACCACCTATGCAGTGGTGGGGCACGCCTTTAATCCCAGCACTTGTCATACAAGTCTTCCACTTGTTTGGTTAGAGTTACTCCGAGGTGTTTTATGCTATTTGTGGCTATTGTGAAGGGTGTTAATTCTCTGATTCTCTGATTTCTTCCTCAGCCCTTTTATCATCTGTGTACAGGAGGGCTACTGATTTTTTTGAGTTAATCTTGTATCCTGCTACATTGCTGAAAGTGTTTATGAGTTGTAGAAGTTCC
>JAQHUG010000288.1:1578752-1589409 GCA_028555095.1 Dicrostonyx torquatus
GGGTGGAGAGAGGCAGGGAGGGAAGCAGAGAAAATGGATGGATCTAGAAAACATTATTTTGAGTAGGTAACCCAGACACAGAAAGACAATTGTCACATGTACTCATTCATAGGTGGTTTTTAAACATAAAGCAAAAAAAGCCAGCCTACAAACCACAATCCCAGAGAACTTAAACAGTAATGAGGACACTTAGAGAGACTTACATAGATCTAATCTACATGGGAAGTAGAAAAAGACAAGATCTCCTGAGTAAATTGGGAGCATGGGGTCCTTGGGGGAGCATGGAAGGGGGGTGGAGAGAGGCAGGGAGGGAAGCAGAGAAAAATGTAGAGCTAAATAAATATCATGGAAAAACATCAAAAAAAAAAAAAAGAAACTATGACCAATGAAAAGTGCAGACAGGTTCAATACAATGCTGAATGACTGTTCTTAACCCTGACCTTCAACCTCCACAGTGGACTAGCTTCCCAGGGGTTTATGAGCTATATGATGATTGTCCTGGAAAGTAAGCCTGCCTCCTCTCTGAGGTGTTGCTGGTACACACAGAGGTGTGATCTGGTTGCCAGAGATTGCCTTGCCTCTTTGCATGTGCTCTTTTTTTGGGGGGTGGAGGGCAGTTTGAAACAGAGTTTATTTTTATAGCCCTGGCTGTTCTGAAATTCAGTCTGTTGACCAGGCTGGCCTTGAACTCAAGAGAGTTGCCTTCCTCAACCTCCCAAGTGCTGTGATTAAAGGTGTGTGCCACCACACCCAGTTCATCTCTGCTCTTCTTAAGAACCCCTCCTGACTTCAGAGCTGCTGAGAAGTTAACCTAAAAGCCTACCCAGTGTTCTGTGGGTCTCATTTGGCTTATGAGCTCCTTGTGGTCCAGAGGGAGTTGTGGGATGTTGGAGACAGCCATGGGAAAGAAACAGCTCACCCAAGTGCATAATGCATGAGCTAGCAGTTCCCTTCTGCCTGCTGGAGAAAACTCAGTGAGGCCACTGACAAAAGTCTCCAGAACACTAAACAGGTGATTAAAACATCAGAATAAGTCTTTCCAAGCCTCACAGAAAGCGAAAAGACACCAACTGAAATTTTCCATTCTGAAGCTATATACCTTTTCCTCCTCTGCTCTAGCCAGAGAAGAAGTTTATGCTAATGTTAGCTTCAAATCCTCCACATCTTCTTGTGTGACTTGCGATATGAGAAGAACCTGAACCTTCTTTCTCTACCAGAATCATCATCACCAGCCTCTTTTTTTTTTTTTTTTTTTTTTGGTTTGGTGTGTTTTTTTGTTTGTTTGTTTGTTTTTTCTGAGACAAGGTTTCTTTAGCTTTGGAGTCTCTCCTGGAACTAGCTCTTATAGAGCAGGTTAACCTTAAACCCACAAAGATCCACCTGCCTCTGCCTCCCGAGTCCTGTGTTTAAAGACGTGCACCACCACTGCCCAGCTCCAACCTCTTGTTATCAATTCAAATTGCGAGCTTTTAATTATTCCTGAGGGCCAAACCCAGTTCTTGGCTTACACCCCTAATAGCTGAGTTCCAACATCAAACTCAGTAGCAAACTGTCTTTCCTTTCTTCCTCTACAAGGTCCAGAATCATTGGGACTTTGAAGAATAGAAAGCCATTTAGCAATCCCACTCTAGTATATTTACCCAAAAGATACCTTCTCACCCATATTCACTGCAGCATTATTCACAGTTGCCAAGTTAGAATCAGCTCAAGTGTTCATCAGGAGATGGAAAATGAAAGTGTAGTGTTAGGTGGAGCACAACAGAAGAGGATACCCAGAATCACCCTCTGACCTCCGTACGTGTGAGCACACACAGGTGAGCACACCTGTGCATATACCACACAAAAGGAAGAGGTTTTGTGTGTGTGTGTGTGATGTACATACACAGCAAAATAACATTCAGCCTTTAATAAGAAAAAAACTTTCATTTATTGTAACATAGGTGGTGCTAATGCGAGAGCATTACACATGAATATGTCAGGCTCAGAAAGGTCCCATAGATTCTCGGTTATATGTGGAATGTAAAGCAACAGAAATGTGTGTGTGAGGGATATAGTTCAGTGACACTTGCCTAGCAGGCACAAGGCCATAGATTCAACCCTTGGCAACATTAAAACAAACAACAGCAAAAGATAGAACTCCTGGAAGCAAAGAGTACAATAGTGATTATGGTTATCAGAGGCTAGGGACTGGAAGGAATGGAAGTTGATGTCCTGAGGGTACAAAGCCTTGGGTGAAAGGGAGCTGAAGCACTGGGGTTTGGGTTGGTTGGTTGAATTTCTTTGTTTTTGTTTTTGAAATCCACGTACTATGAGTGAAGAAGTAGGAAGAAATAAAGTAGTGTGGGAGTGCTCAATAATAAATTCTAAATGTAGGGGCTGGAGAGATGGCTCAATGGTTAAGAGCACTGGCTGCTCTTCCGGAGGTCCTGAGTTCAATTCCCAGCAACTACATGGTGGCTCACAACCATCTGTAATGAGATCTAGCGCCCTCTTCTGGTGTGCAGGTATACATGGAGGCAGAGTACTGTATACATAATAAACAAATAAATCTTTAAAAAAAATAAATAAATTCTAAATGTTCTGACTATAAGAAATAACATGGGGAGTTGGAGAGATGGCTCAACAGTTAAGAGCACTGACTGCTCTTCCAGAGAACCTGGATTCAATTTCCAGCACCCCTATGGCAGTTTACAACTATCTGTAACTTCAGTGTTAGGGAAACTGACACCCTCACGCAGACATGCATGCAGGCAAAACGCGAATACACATGAAATAAAAATAATTGAATTATTTTAAAGAAAGAAAGAAAATGGACCGAGTGGTAGTGGTGCCTGCCTTTAATCCCAGAACTTGGAAGGCAGAGGCAGGTGGATCTCTCTGAGTTCAAGACCAACCCTGCCTACAGGGCAAGTTCCAGGACAGCCAAGGCTATAAGCTACTTAGAGAAACCCTGTCTGATGTGGGAGGAGGGAAGGGAAAAATAAAGGAAAAAGGAAGAAAAGAAATAACGTGATTTTGAAGTGATGAACGTGTTCATAAATCATAACAATACTTTGTATGCCATAAATATAAACAATTATGAATTGCTAATTAGAATTTTTTTATTTATGTGTGTATGTACCTGAGTATACTTCTGTGTGCCACAGAGGCCAGAAGAAAGCATCAGATCCCCAGGAACTGTAGTTGCACACAATTGTAACCCATTCAGTGTGAGTGCTAACAACCAAACCCAGGACCTCTGCAAGAGCAACAAGAGCTCTTAACAGCTAAGTCATCTCTCCAGCCCCTATTTTTGTTTGTTTGTTTGTTTTTTGAGACAAGGTCTTACTCTGTAACCTAGACAGGCCTAAAACTCACAGGTGCTTCTGCTCTTAGATATGAGAACTATCAGGAACAGTAAACAATTTTTTTTTTAGTAAATAAATTTTTTATATAAAGAATTCTGGAGAGATCATCAGTACCATTAGCATTTCTCAGTCAAGGCTTAGTAATTTGCCCAGATTCATAGAAGTTAGGAGAGTGTGATGTGGTCTTTCCTGCTTTCCCCAGACCTTCCTATGGTTAGCTGCACAGGAATGTATCAGGAGTTCAATCTTCAAGAAATCTGCTTAAGGAGCTGGAGAGTGTTGTCGGGGTTTCTGTCTGCTTGGATCCCCAGCCGTTTAGTCTCAGAGAAATCACACAGAGGTCTACATTAATTATAAACTGATTGGCCCATTAGCTTGGGCTTATTAACTCTATACATTAGTCCATTATTCTTATCTGTGTTAGCCACATGGTTAAATGCCTTTTTCAGCGGTGTAGTCACATCTTGCTTCTTCTGTATCTGGACAGGACTGCAGAGGAATGGGCTTTCTCCTTCCCAGAATTCTCCTATTCTCATTGACCTGCCTCTACTTCCTGTCTTGTTGTCCCGCCTATACTTCCTGCCTGGCTACTGGCCAATCAGTGTTTATTTAAAATATAATTGACAGAATATAGACAATTGTCCCACACCTGGAGAGATGGCTTAGAGGTTTAAGTACTTGCTGTTCAGTGTGAGGACTGGAGTTTGGCTCCCCAGAACCCATGTGAATACCACGTGGACATAGTGCTCAGAAGACAGATACCAGGGAATTATGGGGGCAAGCTGACTAACCAGACTAGCTGTATCAGTGAACTCTTGGGATTAATTGACAGACCTGGACTCAATAAATAAGTCAGAGAATGACCAAAGGACTCCTGAAGTCAACCTCAGGCCTCCTCGTCTATGCATACTAGCATAACACACATACATCTACACACATATAAACATACATATACATAAGCACACCACATGAAAAGGAAGGAAAGGCTGGAAGGTAGCGCAGGCATTTAATCCCAGCACTCGGGAGGCAGAGGCAGGCAGATCTCTGTGAGTTTGAGGCCAGCCTGGTGTACAAGAACTAGTTCCATTACAGGCTCTAAAGCTACGAAGAAACCCTATCTCAAAAAACAAAACAAAGAAAAGAAAAGGAAGGAAGGAGAGGAAGGAAAGAACCTGCAACAATGGCTAGGGATAGTTGTATACACCTATAGTCTCAGCATTTAGGAGCCTAAGGCAGAAGGATCGCATGTCCAAGACCATTTGGGGCCTGCATAACTAGATCTTGTTTCAACAGAGGAAAGGACCACAGGGAGGAAAAGTCGGCAGCAGGGGCTGGAGAGATGGCTCAGTGGTTAAGAGCATTGCCTGCTCTTCCAAACATCCCGAGTTCAATTCCCAGCAACCACATGGTGGCTCACAACCATCTGTAATGAGGTCTGAGGACCTCTTCTGGCCTGCAGACTTACACACAGACAGAATATTGTATACATAATAAATAAATAAATATTTTTTTTTAAAAAAAAAAGTCGGCAGCAATAGACTGTCCCTTTCCATTCTTGTGAATTTCCATACTGAGTCAGATCTTTTCCCTTATGGAAATTGTGAGAGCTCTACCTCATATACAAATGCTCTGGACCCTTGAAAGCTGTGGGATGTTAGAATAGCGAATTAAGACCAGAATCACATTCATTACTAGCTGCATAACCTTGAGGAAGGTACTTCACTTATCTGTGCCTTGAAGTCTTCATTTGGGTCACTGAAGTAATGAAGTACCTACTTTATAAAGTTATTGTAGAGATTGAGTGAATTAGTTTGCAAATATTTTGGCTTAATGCCTGGCACATTTTAGCTATTCACAGAGTGTTAGCCATAGCTGTTAAAGGTGAGGGGAGCACCCAGGATTTTGTTGTTGTGCCCTAGGAGGCCCAGTAGCACTCACCCAAGAAGACAGCTGTATGAGGTTACAGGAACCTTGGACTACAAAGTTTAGTATGTCTGCTTTCAGATCTTAGCTTTGTTGAGCATGTCATCTAATTTAGCTGAATTTTAGTTTCCTTGTATCTGTTATCTGGATATACTAGTAGTAATTGTTTCATAGGGTGCTAAGGATTTTCAAGATTGTAAAAGTGTCATAAAAAACGCAAAGTATGGGAAACTGGAGAAATAGCACTGGCTGCTCTTCCAGAGGATGCAAGCTCAATTTCCAGCACCTGCATGGCAGCTTACAACTGTCTGTAATCCAGTTCTGGGGGATCCAACACCCTCACACAGACATACATACAAGCAAAACAAAATAAAAAAATCATTTTCAAAAAGAAATAAAACGCAAATTATGAACTGAATACAGTGGTACATGCCTATAATCCCAGCTACTCAGGAGACCAACACAGAAAGCTGTAGGCCAGCCTGGACAGCATAGTGAGACTATCTAAAAATCCAAAGCAAAAGCAACAACAACAAAAACAATAAGGTATAGACCAGCACAAAAGCCCAGCCATAAAACCCTTGTTACAAAATCCTGATGACCAAGTTCAATCCCCAGATCCCACCTGAGAAGGAGAGAATTGATTCAATTGTCCTCTGACCTCCACATGTACATTGTGGCACATGCATACACACACATGCACGCACATCATACACAAAAATAATAAATGAAAAATAGTAATGTAGACATGTATCTCTGTGGCAAAGTATTTGCGTAGCACAATTGAAGTCTAGGTTCCATCTCTGTACCACAAAAAGAAGAAAATAATGTAAGATTATATACATACACCTTAGCTAAAATAGAGTTGTATTTTGAAGGATGAATTAACATTGTGACTATTTCCACATAATCTTTCAACATCTATTTATTCATTTCATTATTTTGTTGTTGGTTTTGTTTTGAGACAAGGTCTCACTGTGTAGTCCAGACGGGCCTCAGATCCATAGTAATCCTCCTGCCTCAAGCCTTCCAAGATCTGGGATTCCAGGAATAAACCACTATGCCTCACTAACCTTTTAGCCTTTAAAACAGTAATTCTCAACCAGTCTATCCTAGTCTGTGCATTCTGTGTTCAGTGAAAGACTCTGTTTCAAAAATTAAGGTAGACAGAGGGAAGGGAGATGGTATAGTGGATAAGAGCACTTGCTACACAATACAAGGACTTGATTTGAATCCCAGGACACACTTAAAAAGCCAGAGCTATAGGAAACAGAGAAGGACTGCTGGGGCAACCTAGCTCTAGGCTCAGTGAAAGATCCCATCTCA
Source organism: Dicrostonyx torquatus (assembly GCA_028555095.1). Lineage (NCBI taxonomy): Eukaryota > Metazoa > Chordata > Mammalia > Rodentia > Cricetidae > Dicrostonyx > Dicrostonyx torquatus. The sequence continues at coordinate 1,585,349 of JAQHUG010000288.1, forward strand.
AAGTGGGAAAGAACAAGGACTCCAAAGTCATCCTCTGACTTCCACATGGGTATACACATACACACAACAACAACAACAACAATACCATAAAGAGCAATTGAGGAAGACAGCCAGTATCATCATCTGGCCTCCATACACATGTGCACCTACACACACATGCACAGACACATACAAAAATAATCTCAACAGCCAGGTGGTGGTGGCACATGCCTTTAGGCCCTGCACTCAGGAGGCAGAGGCAGGCGGATCTCTGTAAGTTTGAGGCCAGCTTTCTACAAGAGGTAGTTCCAGGGCAGCTAGGGCTATTACACAGAGAAACCGTGTCTAAAATAAAATGAAATATAAAATAAAATAAAAACCAGGAAGGTGCTTGAGTTTGTAAAGTGCCTGCCTCACAAGCATGAAGACCTGCGTTTGGATCCTCAGCCTAGTGCTGAGGGATAGGACAGAGATAGGTGGATCCCCAGAAGTCATTAACTAGCTAGTCCAGTCAGTCACTGAGCTCTGTGATCAACAAGAGACTCTGCCTTTCAAAAAAAAAGGGGGGGGGGAGAAAAGGAGGGAAAAGCACAATAAAAGAAATATCAACTCTATATGCACAAGCATGCACTGTACACACAAGATAAAAATGAATAATGTTCAAAGCTACAGAGAAACCCTGTCTCAAAAACCAAAAATAAATAAATAAATAAATAAATAATGTTTTAAAGTACTTCTTATTCTGTATTGTATTTTAAGACAGGGTTTCTCTGTGTAACTCTGGCTGTCCTGAAACTCACAGAGACCCTGTGCCTTTGCCTCCTGAGTGCTGGCATTAAAGGCATGTGCTACCACTGCCTGTCTCGTAAGTAATTCTTAAGGGGAGGTGGAGAGTTGACTAAGTAGTCAAGAGTGGGCATTGCTCTTCTAGAGGACCCAAGTTCAATTCCCAGTACCCATGTAAGGTGACTCACAATTCCATGTAACTCCAACTCCAGGATATCTGCCATTAGAATACACCTGCACTCATTTACACATACATGATTAAAAATAAAATAAATTGGGTATGGTGTTACACACACCTTTAATTCTAGTACTTAGGAGGCACAATCAAGCAGATCTTTGGTGAGTTCAAAGCCCGTCTGGTCTGGTCTACATTGTAAGTGTACATGCAGGCAAAATAAAATAAATAATGTGGGAGGCTGGAGAGATGGCTCAGTGGTTAAGAGCACTGGTTGCTCTTCCAGAGGTCCTGAGTTCAATTCCCAGCAACCACATGGTGGCTCACAACCATCTGTAATAAGATATGGCGCCCTCCTCTGGTGTGTGGGCATACATGGAGGCAGAATGTTGTATACATAATAAATAAATAAATCTTAAAAAATAAATAAATAATGTGTATATTCTGGAGTTTGAGATGGCTCAGCAGTTACAAGTGCTTAATATGGTTTGGAGGGCAGGTTTGAGATAGGGTTTGTTTATCCCTAGATGTATTGGAACTCACTCTGTAGACCAGGCTGGCTTCCAACTAACAGAGATCTGCCTGCTTCTGCTTCCTGAGTACTGGAATTAAAAGGTGTATGCCACTACTGTCCAGCTGGAATCTACATTTTTAACAGATTTATTGGTATTTGATTCTGATAGAGTAGGGTTTTTTTTTAAAAGATTTATTTTGATTTTTTGTGTATGAGTGTTTTGTACACCATGTGTATACCAGATGCCCATGGAGTCTAGAAGGTGCTAGATACTCTAGGAATGGAGTTACAGACAGCTGTGAGCTGCCATGTGGGTGCTGGGAACCAAATCTTGGTCATTTGCAAGAGCAAGTACTCTTTAACTCCCGAGCCATGTCTGAGCCTGATGCAAGTGGTTGTGATGGAAAATTATTTCTAGTGTTGAAAGATAAAGAAAGGAAGCCTGGAGAGATGGCTCGGCGGTTATGAGCACTGGCTGCTCTTCAGAGGACCCAGGTTCAATTTCCAGCACCCACATGGCAGCTCCTAAGTGTGTATAAATCCAGTCCCTGGGCAATTTGACACCTTCATACCTTTGCACATAAAATAAAGTTTAAAAAAATGAAAGAAAGGGGGGAGCTGGAGGGCCGGGAACAAGGGGAGTAAATGTGAATTTTGCATTTAACAATTAAAAAAAAAATGAAAGAAAGGAAGCTAATACTTACCAGTTTTTCCCTATATGCTAGGCCTTTGCCTTGTTTTTTGGGTGGTGGTTGGTTGGTTGGTTGATTTTGTGTTTTTTTAAAGATAGTATCTCACAGCTAGGCATGGTGACACACACCTTTAATCCCAGCACTCAGAAGGTGGAGACAGGCAGCTCTCTTTAATTTAAGTTTAAGGCCAGCCTGGTATATATAGAGCAAGTTTCAGGACAACCAAGGCTACACAGAGAAACCCTGTCTTGAAATAAAACAAAACAAAACAAAAGATAGGGTCTTACTTTGTAGCTTTAACTGGCCTAGAACTTGCCATTAGATTTCTCTGGCCCCAAACTCAGAGTTCCACCTGCCTCAGCCTCCTAAGCACATGGGCCATCACACTTGGCTACTTTGTTTATGCCTTTTCTTGAACTATGATAGACTTTGTGTCTTGTTTCTAATTGCAAGATACGATAGGTCACATTAGAATCAGGATTAACTTAATGCTCACCCATTTAACCCAATTTAAAATGGCTTACTACCTAGCCATAATCTCAGGAAGTTCTCTATCCATATTTTTAAATGTGTTATGGGGTTTCTCCTGATGATGATGGGGTTCGGTTGGTTGGTTTTCAAATCATGACAGTGAACACTAGAATTGTAGCTTAGTAGCAGAGCATATGCTCGGCATATGTGTAGCCACGAATTCAATCCCAATCCCAGTACCAAAAAGGAAAAGGGAAAAAAAAAATTAAAAAGCATGTCATAAGTGCTCTGGAGAGCATTAAATCTCACCTTTTGTCTCAGTGCATTGTGCCTCATGTTTTGCCCTGAAGCAGCAGCCTCCAGTTAAAGACAAGGTAATATGTGCCCAGAGAGTTCTGCTTCTTGAGGGCTCATTTCACATTAGAAACTCCGTAGGCTGTTTGGCAAAGGGTATCTATCACTCAGCGAGTCTGCATATCCTCCACAAGCAGAGCAGCATCCTAGTAGAGAAGCGTCTCTGAGTCAGCCTAGGGGTCTGATTCTTTACTTCAGAGTGCTTGTGTTTATACAATGTAGCTGGCACCCTTTCCTTTATACCTTCTGAAATTAACCTAAGGCTGCCACCTGCCTGCCATGATCAGTCATCCACATTACCAAAGTACCCACAGGGTGTTAGATACTACACGAGGATTTTACTTTATATACACATACGTATATACACATACCTACTTTCAAAAATCTTAGGAAAAAAAATCAGGGCATCATAATGGGAGAGAAATACTGAAAAGTATCAACACACTGGCCAAGTTTATAGATGGTGTGAACTTGAGAGGGAGTAAGTGCCTTTCAGATGATACATTTCCATCTAAATACTCGACTAGCTACAGTAGAAGTAACATGATGACAGTAAGCCAGATGTGCTACAGCGCCTGCTTGTTGTCCCAGCTACTCAAGCTGAGGCAAGAGGATTGGAAGTTCAGGGCCTTGAACTAGATAGCAGGTTCAAGGCCACCTTGGTTAACTTGTTAAAATACTGTCCTAAAATCAAAATAATAAAGAAAAGGGGAAAACAGATATGATGGTGCACATCTTTAATCTTGGTCCTCAGAAGTAGACAGATGTCTGTGAGTTATTATGGGCTGCTTTTAAAAACTTAAAAACAACTTTTTAAAGAACAAAAGTAATGTCATTTAGTCTGTTGAAGGAACTAAAGTTGGGTGTAGTGGTGTCCACCTGTAATACTGCACTGAGGCAGGAGGACAGAGAATTTGAGGCCTGTGTTTCATAGCAAGACCTTGTCTCAAAAACAAAACAGGGCCAGGGAGATGGCTCGTCAAGGAAAGGCAGCAGCCACCAAAGCTTTGATCTCTGGAACTCACATGATTCAAGGAGAGAACTGCTCCTGCAAGTTCACCTCTCACCTCCACTTTTTTTTTTTTTTTTT
>JAQHUG010000288.1:1596499-1641569 GCA_028555095.1 Dicrostonyx torquatus
AGATCAGGTGTTCAAAGATTTGTGGATTGATATGTGGTTCCATTGGTCCTCCTGTCTGTTCTTATGCCAGTACCAGGCTGTTTTCAGTACTGTAGCTCTGTAGTAGAGTTTGAAGTCAGGGATTGTGATGCCTCCAGAAGTTCTTTTAATGCCCAGGATTGTTTTGGCTCTCCTGGGTTTTTTGCTTTTCCAAATGAAGTTGAGTACCATTCTTTCAAGGTCTTTGATGCTGGGATTTTGATGGGCAAGGATTTTATTTCCGGTAGTTTGTATTACTAGTGACCTGCTTGTCCTGGCCCTTAGGTCCTCTCCAAAGTCCTATAGAATGCATGTATGCCTGTTGTTAGGTCCAGGTCTTTGGAGAATAGGAAGAAAAAAAGGACTGCTAGAGAGAGGCCAGGCCTTCTCTCCACCAGTCAACCTGCTCAGTAGCCTGAGTCTATCTAGCACCTTAGTTGTGAGTTAAGATTTAACAGCAGTGGGGGCTGGAGAGATGGCTCAGTTGTTAAGAGCACTGGCTGCTCTTCCAAAGGTCCTGAGTTCAATTCCCAGCCCAAAGGTCCTGAGTTCAATTCCCAGCAACCACGTGGTGGCTCACAACCACCTGTAATGAGATCTGGTGCCCTCTTCAGATGTGCAGGTAGAACACTGTATACATAATAAATAAATCTTAAAAAGAAAGAAAGAAAGAAAGAAAAGAAAGAAAGAAAAGAAAAAGAAACAGCAGTGTCAGTAGCCAGCAGGTAAGCATTCTGGTCTGTCCTCCAGCTATGTTTCCATCTTGCCTGAGTCCAGCTTCTAAACCTCTCAATGGCACCTGTGAACAGAATAAAGCAGAGACGAAAAAAATAACAACTACTCTTTTTTTGGTTTTTCAAGACAGGGTTTCGCTGTAGTTTTTGTTTGTTTGTTTGTTTTTGGTTTTTCTTGACAGGGTTTCTCTGTAACTTTGGAGCCTGTCCTGGAACTAGCTTTTGTAGCTCAGGCTGGTCTCGAACTCACAGAGATCTGCCTGCCCCTGCCTCCTGAGTGCTGGAATTAAAGGCATGTGCCACCACCGCCTGGCTTGTTTGTTTGTTTTTAAGATCCTGTCTAGAACTAGCTCTTGTAGACCAGGCTGGCTTTGAACTCACAGAGATCCGCCTGCCTCCCAAGTGCTGGGATTAAAGGCGTGCCACCACCACCCGGCTTCAACCACTCGTTTATTAAGGCCAGGCACCTTGCTAACTATTTGATATGCATTGTACCTTCTACATCTCAGAAACAGCTTGAGCAAATAGAGGCTCTGAGAAATTAACTTGTCTTTAGAGGCACAGCTAGGAAGTTAGTACCTCTTTCCCAGTGGTCAAGCTCCCATGCCTTTCGAATTTTCAGTAACCTTACTACTACCCAATCCTCCCACCTAACTATTTTTTTCTTTCTTTTTTTTTAAAAGGCTTATTTATTATGTATAGAGTTCTTCCTGCATGTACACTTGCATGCCAGAAGAGGGCACCAGATCTCATTATAGATGGTTGTGAGCCACCATGTAGGTACTGGGAATTGAACTCTAGGACCTCTGGAAGAGCAGCTAGTGCTCTTAACCGCTGAGCCACCTCTCCAGCCCTCCACCTATTTACCACTTCTTTTTTTTTTTTTAATTTATTTACTGTGTATGCAGTGTTCTGCCTGCACACCAGGAGAGGGCACCAGATCTCATTATAGATGGTTGTGAGCCACCATGTAGGTACTGGGAATTGAACTCTAGGACCTCTGGAAGAGCAGCTAGTGCTCTTAACCGCTGAGCCACCTCTCCAGCCCTCCACCTATTTACCACTTCTTTTTTTTTTTTTAATTTATTTACTGTGTATGCAGTGTTCTGCCTGCACACCAGGAGAGGGCACCAGATCTCATTATAGATGGTTGTGAGCCACCATGTGGATGCTGGGAGTTGAACTCAGGACCTCTAGAAGAACAGCCAGTGCTCTTAAATTCTGAGCCATCTCTCCATCCCTATTTGCACATCTTGTCAGTCTTTAGGAGACTTGCTGCTACCATACATGTGTGTGCACATGTATGTATGGGTGTGGAGAACAGGCATCTGTGCCAACTGATTGCTTCTCTTTGATTGTTCACTTTGCCTTCTCTGAAGAAATAGGGATGGGACCCAGGTCATGAATGCTGTGGCTGCTGTGGGTTGATCAGTGCTGTTAGCACTTTGTCTTGTGACCTTTTGACCCTCTCTTCACCTATACAGGTCTACCATAGGGTCTAGGGAAGGCTAGATATAGACATTGGGATCAGAGGTAACCAAGAAGTGGCCTGTGCTTGGCATATTACTAGAAATGAAGTTGTGTTAGGACAGGGATCAGGAAAGAGAGGCTGTTTCGGTTGATCTTTTGGACACTGTATGCCCAAGTCATCAGAGATATATCTGGTATACAGGACTCCTGCTTTTCTACATCTCATCTTGGTCACCCAGCCCAAGTACAGCTTCTTACTCTCTTACTCCTCTGACCCCTGGCCCTCTCTGCATTTTATACCTGCTTCTTCTGACTCACACTATGAGTGTGTATCTCCTGGTCCTAAGCTACTGCCTCTGTCTTCATTCAGAGTGAATGTGCATCCTGTGGCCAGTTTCCCTCCTGCCTCTAAGAGTCTGCTCCCTGCCAGGAAGACCCTCCCCCTAGGAATGTGAATAAACCATTTCCTCTGTCCTTCCAGCTCCAGAGGATTCCCTGTGTGGGATTCTTTATTTCTTGTATCTGAATTTTCATTGGCAGACTCCTTCTCAAGCTGACCCACCCTTGGCTGCTACAGAACTGTGCTTCCCACCCTCAACCTCTAGTGAGGGTGAGTCCCACGTAGCTAGAAGTTCCTGATCTATGAAAACACATTAATTAGTGTGAGTTCAGTTTCTTATATCCAATTCTGTAGGCTTGGCTTATTAAAGATGATAATTAACCCATTGCTAATTGACCTCAGAATCCAGCCAAGCAGCCTGTATTTTACCCGCATTAGTGGTAGATTTGGAGTCTATTTTAAGGTTTCTTAATAATCTCCGCAAGACTTCACTTTTTCTGTCTGCATCTTATTTGCTCTAAGGACATTTTGTAAAATTAACAAGCTATAAAACTTGATTGAAGGTTTCAACAAATGTGAGAATAATTGACTCCATTTAGAGAAACAAGAAAATCAACCTGTAAACTTAAGTTTGCAGGGGAAAAAAACATATATTTTTCGTTGTTGTTGTTGTTGTTGTGTTTGTTTGTTTGTTTTTGTTTTTTGGGGTTTTTTGTTTTCTTTTTTAAACAAGAGGAGCAGTGGCAAGCTGAACTTTTAAGACCAGAAAAAAAGAAAGAAAGAAAAGAAAAAAGAACTGACTTGTAGTGTAAGTTCTGATTCCCTTAAACCAAAAGTTTAGTGAAAGAAATGTTGCAAAATAACTAGCTGTTGTGGGCTCTGAGCACTCCTTCAGGAGTTTGCTCCAGAGGCATGTCAGCATTCCAACCCTTCCTCCGATTTCCTGCCTAGTCCAGGTTTTCTCCCTTCCCCAAGGCTGCTGTGAGGTGTTGCATCTTGAAACTCAGCTTACATCAGTATGTGATGCCTAGTGCTTGGTCCTCTTTCTCTCTTGCTGTCTCCCACCTTCCATAAAGTAGCATCAGTCTCTTCTGTTTCTATGTGGACTTCTACTCAGTTTTCACCATTCTTACTTGTCCACCTCCCCATGTAAAATACCCTAGATGGTAGACCAACATTCTCCTTTGTCAGTTGAAAGATTTCTTCTGCTTTTTTGCAGACCTGCCTCTTAGCCCCTGCCCCCACTTCATTACCTGCTCACATTATCTCTCTCTAAGGAACTGAGCCCCGGACAGAACAGACAGTGATATCACCTCTCCACATCAAGCTTTCAGTTTTCCTTTCTGCTGGGTTCTCTGTGTGCGGACTTGATGGGGTGATAGATAGCTGGAGCCCTGAAGCTTATGGTTTAGGTTCCTGCTCCTGATAGGGAGCCACTTTAGACAACCTTCAAGGAGATAGAAAGGGGCTTTCTTAGGGTACTTTTTTTCCCTCAGGTCTTCCCTGAGCTAACCCCAGTTTTCTGTTCAAAGCAGGAATGATTCATGTGAGACATTTTGTCCATTAATTCTGGAGTAAGTCTTCCTCTAGAAGGGCTACCAGAAAGGTATATTGAGAAGGTTCCCAGGGCATTCTCTGTCTAGCAGCCCTCTACCCACTCCAGGCCAGCCCTGTTGTCACAGCCCAGAGGAACTCTGTCCTTCCCAACTTTCTCCTCAGAAAAATGTAGAGTTTGCCCAAAGCAAAGAGCAGTGGACATACCATTTACATTCTCTGCTTTTCATTGATAGAGAATGGAAAAATATGCTCATGAAGGAGTTACTTTGGGGATTACATCATCGATTTCATTGGTACTCTCTCCTCTCCAAGCAGAGAACCCATAACCCCTTTAACCTTTAACCCCTCTCCTGCGAGAAACTTCATTGCCGAGCAGAGATAATCTTGGAGTTTGCTTTTTAAAGCAAGTGGTTTGAAAGGCTTTCTCCATCTTGATCTATCCCTTAACATATTAAACTTTGTTTGTTTGTTTGTTTTGTCCCTTTCTGACTCAACTACTAGAGTCCCTTTGTGTGGAAAAAATTTTCAAGAGTCTCCTGTAGATCTCCAGGGTCAAGAGAATTATGTTTTTCTCTCTACCAGACTTATTCCTCCCACTCTGTGGCAGAATACTCTCAAACCAGCCCAGCAGGCTAGAAATAGGTTTCCCTGCATCCTTGGGCAAGCCCTAGACATTCTGCTTGTCATCTTCCCAGTTTACTAAATAGCTTGAGTACATTTCTCACTGTTACACTGTACTTTAGAAACCTAAGAATACTGTGTCCAACTTTTATTTGTTCTCCCTGCTGGTTGGATTACAATGGGAAAAAAAAAACTCTTCCAAAACATGGATGAATTGTCTCTACATAAACAGAATCCATATTGGACCGCTTCATCCAACTTTGGATGCCCCATTGGAGCAGAGCTCTTTGAGCAGTCATAGTAGTGTCATGGCCCTTAATGGCAAGGATGAATGACCATAGCAGACAAAACTCCCAGGGAAACTAGGTTCATTCTAAAAGGCATGGAAATGAAGCTGGAGCAGGGTGGGTGTTTCTTTTCGCTTGTCTTTCTTCATGATAGTTTCCACTGAACCTCTAAGGATATGCTGCAGGCAGGCTCAGGATGTCTGCACCCCAGGCTCCTGCTGTGCCCTGGAAATCCCCATCTCCAGGAGTCCCACGTCCACACATGTGGCCTTTCTCCCTTTTGGCCAGGAATCACACTGCTTCCTGAGCCATGTACCCACCCAGGGCCTGCCTTAATGACAAAGGTGTTTCTTTCCACTTGCTTGAGCATACACCCATAAGACATTGTCTTCTCCTGAGCAGGTTTCTGCTACAGATTGAACGGAGCTCGTATAGCCCTTTGACCATCCAGGTGAGCCAAGGACCATTGCAAACTCCTTCTCTCTCCTCTCCTTACTCCTTTACTTCTTCCATTCCATCCAGTGGCAGCAGTCTCATGCCAGAAAGGAAAGTCCTGGATCCATTACATAATTCTACATAGTGCAAGCAGTAGCTGGGGCATAAGGTCAGAGGTCATAATGGGGTCAGGTGGCTGACACACACTGTAACGACAAGGTGGTTAAAATTAGACCACAGAGAGGAAACTGGCAGTCTTGTGGAAATGCAGAAGTTTCCTCTGCAAGTGAGAGACTGGGGATGCAGGCAGGCCACTGTGCGTGCTGCCTGCCAGGCTATTACTCATTTCAGCTCTGTTCTTTAATGCCTTCTAGACCCTGCTTCTGTATTTGTAGCCTTCCTCATCACATGTTTAAATACACACTATGGAACCATGGTTACCTGCCCTGGCCCAAGGCAGGACCTTCAGGGAGGTATCCCAGGATCAGGCCTCTTAAGCTCAAGAGGTTCTAAGCCTTCTCAGGGAAGCCTCTTAAATGAATGTGGTCAGATATTTAGCCTAATATTCTACCCTATGGTGACAATAGCCATAGGTGAGTGGCATCTGGGCAGGGGAGAAAATGGCAGAGAATGAAGTTGTGGCACAAATGAGTGGTGTGCATGCACCAGCCACATGCCATAGTGGTGACTTGTTCACCCTGCCTTAGAAGATATGGATCATCCTGTATCATCTGTTCCTATGGTCTCTATGCCTACAAGTCTTTTCCCATTATCTTGTTGTGTGCCTCTTTATTCTCATAGCACCCTCCCAGGGAAACATGAGAAGTACAAAATGTAATCTTTTTTTGTTTTGTTTTTTGTTTTTTTGAGGCAGGATTTCTCCATAGCTTTGGAACCTGTCCTGAAACTAGCTCTTGTAGACCAGGTAAAGTGTAATCTTTGACACTAGAGGGCTTGCCTTCTGAATGGAGGAGCTGGTATATACAACAGTGAAATGATGAGCCAAGACAGTCCAAGCTCCACAACAGTCCTTCATCTGTCCGTTCATATTCAGAAATGAAGTTTAAAATAGGTCTGGGGGTAGGTGGGCTGGAGATTTGACTCATCAGATCAGAGCACTATCTGCTCTTCCACAGAACCTGGGTTTTATTCCCAGCACCCACATGGCAGCTCATAACCATGTGTAACTCCAGTTGCAGGGGATCTAACACTACATTCTGGGTTCCTTGTGCACCAGGCATGTATTTGTTGCACAAATATACATGCAGACAAAATACCCAAGCACATAAAATAAAGTTTTTAAATGAGGGGCCGGGCGGTGGTGGCGCACGCCTTTAATCCCAGCACTCGGGAGGCAGAGGCAGGTGGATCTTTGTGAGTTCGAGACCAACCTGGTCTACAAGAGCTAGTTCCAACGCAGGCTCCAAAGCCACAGAGAAACCCTGTCTCGAAAAACCAAAAAAAAAAAAAAAAAAAAAAGTTTTAAAATGGGTGTAGGTCGTTTAGTGTGTCTTGGAATCACTGATGGTAAAAGGGCTGTCCTGTGTGTTATATCTGGCCATTATGGTGTAGAAATGGCTCCCTGCTACTTAGATGCACATCAAGCCAAAGCCCTCTTTCTTAATGAACATCTTGTAGTCAGTAGACAAGAACAGGGCCTCAGAAGGCAGAGAGTAAGAGAAAGGGGCCACCAATAGCAAGATAGAACAGTACACACAACACAGGTACAGATAAAGGTGAAGGCATGCATATGTAGCCTTGCAGGGAGGATTCCAGTCTAGGTGACTGTGGACACTTCTTCATCTGGGACCTTTACAAACCTGACTTTTGTTCAGGATAATAAAGCAATCTCAGCTAAATCAACTATAGCTTCTCTGACAGCACTGTCATATGTGCAGCTGTAGCAACATGGGAGCAACTCATATGCACCCTGGAGGTCAGGACTTTGGTGAACTCACCTGCTCTGCCCAGTCTTCTGATAATTTCCTGCCCAGTTCTTAGGTGATGCAGGTTCCATCCAAGTGAGTTCAGAATCACTTGGCTAAGATGAAACAGCCAAGAAAACTTATCTTTGAGCCTGCAAGTTGTTCTTCAGGGAGTCAGGAGAGGGGGCACCAGGGGTGCTAGAAAGCCATGTCTGGGGGCTGGAGAGATGGCTCAGTGGTTAAGAACACTGACTGCTCTTCCAGAGGACCCAGGTTCAATTCCCAGCACCCACATGGCAGCTCACAACTGTCTGAAGATCCAGTTGAAGGGCATCTGACACCTTCACACCAGTGCACATAAAAAAATAAAAAAGTTAAATAAACCATAAAAATATTTAAATAAAAAAAAAGCCATGTCTGCGGCAATCCATTCCCCATCCTGTTACTACTGTTCCAAACTTAGAAGAAATTACTTTCTGATGTTTGTTTTTTTCATAATGTCTTTAGTAAAAGAAAAGCACAAGCCCTGGGGGCACCTGGCATTGGTCTTGAGGTTGTCTGCTGCCCCAGGGATGACCTAAGCAAGGCCCTGGTGACTTCCTTCCTTCGGAAGACCTTGGTCCTTGCTTGCCTCCATACACACGCACACTCTTGTTGCTCATACTACCTCCCTCCCCAGTAACTTTGACACAATTCTCGTGTGCCCTGCAACTAACATTGTCTTTCATCTTCATCCTCCCTCTCAGAAAATGCTGTTTTTCTTCTCTCCCTCTCGCCCTGTAGGTTATTGCAGCTGACTGCAAAAGGGTCACAGTGCTGAAGTATTTTCTGGAAGCCCTTTGTGGACAAGAAGAGCCTCTGCTGGCATTCAAGGGTGGAAAATATGTGTCAGTGGCACCCGTCCCAGACACCATGGGAAAGGAAATGGGAAGCCAAGAGGGAAAACAACTGGAAGATGAGGTACTATGCGGGAAGAGCCCACTATGGCATAGGGAAGGCTCCCCTTCCCCCAGGCCCCGATGCCTAGGCTAGGACTTCTTGGGGTTATTTATAACCTAAGAGTTCAGTGTCTATTGACATGACAGCCATTCTCAAGAGTGCACTCTGTTGGTGCCCCTTCCTGCCAGTCTACCCCAATGCCTCTATCTACGAGTTCCAGATGCTTCTTTTTAATGTTGCATTGGAGGAAAGAGTTTAATAATGTTTAGCTCTGGAGGCTTAGGAGGCAGTAGAGAGAAAGGAGTGTTAGGGTTCACGCTGAGGATCAAGTTTATAGATGTGTGGAGCTCAGCACTGCACAGGCCTGAACTCCAGCCTCCGGCTCATGGGCCCAGGACTCATATACAGGAAGAGCTGACATTGCTGGCCCCATGTGGAAAATCACCCCTCCCCTGGCTTGCTCTCCCTCTCTAACTCCCTCCCTCCTGCACATCCTGATGTGATTAAGGAATTCTCCTCTTGTTTGTTTGCCCTTGGTTTTTCCTGTAGCCCTTGATTCACTCCAGACTAGTGTGTGTGTGTGTGTGTGTGTGTGTGTGTGTGTGTGTCTGTCTGTCTGTCTGTCTGTCTATCTGTCTGTGTGAGTCTGTGTCTGTGTGTGTGTGTCTGTATGTATGGACATACTATGCTATGCTTACCTATGTACCCACCCCTGCAGGCCTCCTTGACAGTTGCCCTAGTGTGATATATGTCTTTCTGTGGATGATCTTTGATGGTCATCTGTATGTGCCCAGTTTGGGTGTCAACTTAAATGAACATTGCTGCCAGCTCTCCTGCGGTCTGTGGGTTCTGAGTAAATGTGACTGTGGTGGAAATGGAGCATGTGTGCATTTAGCATCACTGTCAGCCTCTTTGCTGTTTGTCTGAGTGTTGGTAACTGTCTGGGTGCACACACACATCTCACTTTTGCCTGAAGGTTGGCTCTTTTCTTCTTTTTTTACCCCATAGTATTAAAGACAGGGGCCTTAGGTAGAAAGAAACATGGGATGGAGGGAAGAGACGGAAGCAATTCTAGCCAGAGGCCAGGTCACCCATAGGCCAACACAGTCATTTGGCCTGCAGCAGTCTCAAGCGCCCGGTGGAGCAGGGCGGGGTACAGGGATGAAATCAGCAACAGGCCAAGGAAGCCAGATGTCAGCTGGAAGCGACAGTGATAGAGTGGCCACCTTTGGAACAGAGTCTTCAGAGAAGCAGTCTTGGCCTGACTTCATTAGGATAGCTGGAGAACTCCACCCCGTGCCTGATGACACAGGGCTCAGCTTCCAGGACAGAGGTAGTTCCAGGGCTATAGCTAAGCCCACAATTCTAGACTCTCCAGATGAAACCTGGGCAGGGAATACAGGAAAGAATGAGCTGTCAACATGGGAGGAGAGAGTGGAGTTGTCAGAGCCATTGGGGTATCCAAACCTTAGCAAGCAGAACAGTGCTCCTGCAGCTCTGGGCAGTGTGCGAAACATAGGGCAATGATACCTGTGCCTCTTTCCTTTATCTCACCCACACTGGAAGGCTAAAGTAGGCAGTGAAAGATGAGTAAAGCCAGCTCTCCAGCATGACTGGAAGAGATGTCTCTGAACAGTAGAACTGATAACACAAGCCTAGCTAGGCAAAGAGGCACCCTGGAAGGAACAGGCCACCTCTAGTGCCAGTTCTAGTTATGCCACAGTACTCTCCTTCTGAGGTTTATTGACCAAGCAAAGGTTCATGACCCACATCAGGCTGCCCACTTCTTCCTTTTCCCACGAGTCTCCTGGGTTCCTTTATGTCAGTGGTCCCTGGGAAACCCTACTTACCCTGTTCTGTGTAATTTCATAACCCTTTACTTCCTCGTTTGCTATGAGAGCTGAGCAAACCTCAGACAAGCTTCTCTGACCCTCCTTTGACCTCAGTCTTGCTCACTCTAAACCAGTGCTAACTGTCCATCCAGGGTCAGAGCAGGCGAAGGCAGACACTCTTCCTCTGTGGGCCAGCAGGCGTCTTGTTGCACTTGCTTTTGTTTCAGGTTTACCCTGTGAGCAAGGAAATGGATGCGAAGTCTTCTACCTTTTCATGGCCAAGTATTGACAAATAAATGGTGCTTATGGACAGTACACTAACTAGACGCCTTCCCCCCCCCCACCCCTCCCGACCTCTCAGGACCGTGACAGATTCTATCCTCAGTTCTCATCTCCCCAAGCTGCAGACTAATTGGAAGAGGTGCATGGTGGTGATGGGGTGTCCTTGGTCATTTTTCTTTGTAACAGGACAGTATGTAGGGTTTTTTTTGTTTTTTTTTTAATTTATTATGTATACAATATTCTCTCTTTGTGTATGCCTGCAGGCCAGAAGAGGGCACCAGACCCCATTACAGATGGTTGTGAGCCACCATGTGGTTGCTGGGAATTGAACTCAGAACCAGTGTATAGTTTTTAAGGATACTGCCAAACCTCCCAGCTTCCTCACACACACACACCCATTACTTATTAACTACTTTTCACCAAGAGAATTCCAGTCTTCCTTATTAGATCCATGCCTGACAAAGCTAAGGTTTGAACCTCAGCTTGCGCCCTCAATTCAGAACTCTAGCCCTGCAGGGTTTTTTTTTTTTGTGTGTGTGTGTGTGTGTGTTTGTTTTTGTTTGGGTTTTGTTTTTTGAGACAGGGTTTCTCTGTAGCTTTGGAGCCTCTCCTGGAACTAGCTCTTGTAGACCAAGTTGGCCTCAAACTCACAAAGTTGCGCCTGCCTCTGCCTCATGAGCGCTGGGATTAAAGGCGTGTGCCCCCTCCGCCCGGCACCCTGCAGGTTTGTTCATTATCCTTGGTAAAAGCAGATGTGAGAGGGAGTCAGATTCACTTGAATTTGAATCCCTGCTCTGCTTCCTGCCACCTTTGTGACTCTGAGCAGGCTATTTTACTCTAAATGTCTTTATTTATAAAGCATGGATGGGCCAACAGTGATGCTGCAACTCATTTAATACCAGCACTGTGGAGGCAGAAGCAGGCAGATGTCTGTGTTTGAGGTCAGCCTGGTCTACAGAGTGAGTTTCAGGAAAGCCAGAGATACACAGAGAAACCCTTTCCTGAAAAACCAAAAATAAGAAAGAAATAAATAAAACACAGGTGGTAATAACTATGTGAAATTATGAGAATTAAGAGTTATGAGAAGCCGGGCGGTGGTGGCGCACGCCTTTAATCCCAGCACTCGGGAGGCAGAGGCAGACGGATCTCTGTGAGTTCAAGACCAGCCTGGTCTACAAAAGCTAGTTCCAGGACAGGCTCCAAAGCTACAGAGAAACCCTGTCTCAAAAAAACAAAAAAAAAAAAAAAAAAGTAAGAGAATTAGGGGCTGGAGAGAAAATGGCTGAGAGGTTAAGAGCACTGACTGCTTTCCCAGAGGTTCTGAGTTCAATTCCCAGCAACTACATGGCAGCTCACAACCATCTTTAATGAAATCTGGTGCCCTCTCCTGGTGTGCAGAAATAACACTATAAACATAATAAATAAATCTTTAACCAAAAAAAAAAAAAAAGAGTGAAAATTAGCTAAATGATGGTGGTTCATGTCTTTAATCCCTGTACTCAGGAAGCAGAGGCAGGTGGATCTCTGTGAGTTCGAGGCCAACCTGATCTGCAGAGTGAGTTCTAGGGCAGCTGGAACACAGAGAAACCCTGTCTCGAAAACACACAAAAAAAAGAAAAGAAAGAAAAAAAAAAAAGAAGAGTTGTGAGAATTAAAAGAGTTAATGTATGAAAAACACATAGCCCTTAACACAGCCCATAAAAAGCTCTGAGTAGCTAGTAGCTGTCGGGGTAGGCATCACTACCGTCCTGTTAGAATTGCGGGAAATCTTTTTTCTCCTATTGAATCACTCCCTATGTTCCCCTACTAGCCCCAGCAGTCAAGGAAGCTCTCTTGGGCAGCTGTATGTTCTCCTCTGACCAAGGCCAAAAGTAAGAGAGTGAGGAATGGAGCTAGGACCACCCGGGGAGCAGTGACTGCTGAGAACTGAGTCTGCAAGTGAGGAAGTGCCATCCCTGGGGAAGGCTCCATCAGCCTGGCAAGGAGGCTCCTTAAGCTATCCAGCCACCTCCTTCTTACTCTGCCTAGGCCCTTGGAGGGCAGCTAAGCAAGGCCATATTATGTGAATTTTTTAATGGAGCCCAGAAATCCCCACATCACCAGGCTATGGTCTTAAAAAGAAATCAGGGCTAGGTCTATAGAGTTACAGCATCTGCTCTTGATGCTGTCTGGGGTAAGGGAACTTCCTTGCTCTCCTAGCTCCCAGATGTTGGCCAGAGTTGATTCTTGTCAGATTATTAGCATGAATTAGATTGAAATTAGGCAGTTCAACTTTCTCTATCATTTATCCTTTGAATCATTTATACTTTCAAAATGAAAATAGGTCCAAAGTTTGTGTTTGAGTATGTACAAGGGAAAACAAAGGAGTGTGAACACAAGCATGCAAGTGAACATACATGATTATGAGTGTCATACATATGAGTGTGTAAGAAAAAGCTGTACCATGTAAGGGTGCAATTTAAGGGAAAGAATGACAGCTTCTGCCAACATATTTTAGGGAACCCTTGGCAAGGAGTGTGCCCCATCAGCATAGGATGGTCTAAAGGAATAGAGTGGACCCATTAACTTTCGCAGCTCACAGTCTCCTCTTTTCCTTTGTCTGTACCTTTGTTTTACCCCAAGGAAGAAGATGTGGTAATTGAAGACTTTGAGGAAGATTCAGAGGCTGAAGGCAGTGGGGGCGAGGATGATATCAGGGAACTTCGGGCCAAGAAGCTGGCTCTAGCGAGGAAGATAGCTGAGCAACAGCGACGCCAGGAAAAGATCCAGGTGAGCCTAACTGGAGAAACTGATTCCCACTGAGGGTGTGGCCTACAAACCATGAAATGATGTGAGCAGGGAGTGTGGCAGGGCATCTGCACTAAATTGTGCATCTGTCATTGTGAGTGCTAAGGCAGGGCAGGATCTTCTCAGTGTCTGATAAGCATCACTTCTCCTGTGAGACTCTGTCAATACAACGCATACAGTCTTTCATGTAATTAAAGGGACTCAGAGTTCTCTTTTACTATATGTAGCTATTCACTGAGCGTACTCCTTATTGTGGGATTAGGATGCCATAGCCATAGGATGGGTTCTGAAGATATGGGAGAGCCCCTTTTGGACAGAGTGCTTTCCACATTCTGTCCCAGGGAGAAACTACCTAATCTGCATTTAGGGGTTACCACACTGTTAGCCCTTCTAGAAGCCCAAAACTTCATTTTCAGCAAGATTTTCTCTATAGCTCTCCCAGATCTGTCTCCTTATACTGAATACTTACTTATTTCTCCAAGGAAGTTATGCTCCCTTTATATACTTTTGCATGAGAGATCATTAAACCTTTCTAAGCATGTATGCCTTTAGGGCTCTATTCAGATGCTCTTCTCATCTCCTTCCTCCCTCTCTTTTTGTCTCCCATCCATCCCTTTCTCCTAGCTTCCCCACCCTGTCTCCCTCTTTCCATTTTGAGACAAGGTCTTACTGTGTAGCCCTGGCTGGCCTGGGACTCACTGTGTATACCAGGATGGCCTTAAATTCACAGAGTTCATTTATTTGCCTCTGTATCCAAAGTGCCTCCAGAGACAAGTATCACCACTCTTGGCATGCTGTTCTTCTCTTAAATAGAAATAGAAAGCCAAGAAACTTGATATAATTTAGGAGCTGACACTTACCTAACCTTATAACACTGAGCAAACTATCTAACTTTGAAGAGCCTGTTTCTTCATCTGCAGAGTGATAGTACTGTCCCGAGAGGCTTGCATGAGACTGCCACCAAAGTGCTTAGCCTGCAGTGGTTCCTTTATCTGAAATTAGTCTCGGCCCCAGGAGAGGAATAATAACCGTTGGAATTGGTCTCTTAGACATACCCTTGTCCTACTGCTACTAGGATCCAACATGCAATATCTCTCTACATGCATGCCTGTTATAATGTGGCCATATCTTGTTTACACTCTAAAGGTTGTCAACCTCTTTGTGGCCCAAAGAACAGCATTATCTTCAAGATCTTCAAGTTTCTCTTCCTTTCCTTTCTTTTTTTGATTTTTTTTTTTTTAAGACAGGGTTTCTCTGTAGCTTTGGAGCCTGTCCTGGAACTAGCTCTTGTAGATCAGGCTAGCCTCGAACTCACAAAGATCTGCCTGCCTCTGCCTCCTGAGTGCTGGGCTTAAAGGTGTGCACCACCACTGCTCGGCTCCTACCCTTTTCTTTCTCACCATCAGTCCTTACAAAATTTGCACCTCTAGTTACCACCTCAGTGTCTTGACTGTCAGTCCAGCTGTTAAAGAAATTATTGCCAAAAATCAACCAGAACCTGCTTTTACCAAATTTAGTCCTACAGTGCATGGTAGTGTAAGCCTGTAATTCCAGCACGTGGAATGTGGAGGATGGAATTCAAAGTCATCCTCAACTACAAACTAAGTTCAAGGCCAGCCTAAGCTACATGAAACCTACTCAAAGAAAGGAAGGAAGGAAGGAAAGAAAAGAAAGAAAAAACTTATTCCCCATTATGGTTAACTTCTGTGTAGCTTTGGGTCCTTAAGTAAGTCTCTTTCCTCCAGCTTCCCGTTAACATAGTGAGTGTACTGTTGTCTTCTCTGCTAGACAGGGAAAAACCTTTCCAGCTTTTTCTTTTAAGTTCCACTATCCTTTCTATTGCTCTTAAGCCTAGCAAGCTGAATTAGTATTTGACAGAAATTTTTGGTTGACTTCACTGATGGTATGGTAGCAAGTAGAACATCATCTCAAATTTTGCCATGAGATTTTACCACTGCTATCCAATTTATTTTCCTTTTTTGTTTGTTTGTTGGTTGGTTTATTGGTTTGTTTTTTTTTTTCTTTTGAGACAGGGTTTCTCAGCATAACAGCTCTAACTGTCTTGGAACTCGCTCTGTAGACCAGGCTGGCCTCAAACTCACAGAAATCCACCTGCCTCTGCCTCCAAGTGCTGGGATTAAAGGTGTGCACCATCCCTGCCCTAGTCCAATTTCTTACCATTTTCTGTACATTTACCCCTCCTCTCCTAAGTCCCATTGCTGCTCCTACCCTAATTCAGGGACTTGTTTAACCATAGGAACTAGGGCCCTGCCTTGTATGGCACCAGAGGATGCCAATGACTTTATAAACTGTAAATGGCTCTTCTTGGACTTACATAGTGCTCAGTCTGGCCACCAGGCTCCAGCCACACCGTGAGCTGAGTTCTTTTCCCATAGAGCCATTTCCCTGCTCAGAAATCATCAGTGCCTTTGCTTGGCTAGTGAAATAAAGCTTAATTCCTTCTAATGACATTTTAGGCTTCCAGTCTTCTTCCAGTATGTTTTTTCTACTTTGTTTCCCATTAACACACTCCCTGTGAGCCATTATTAGCTATTAGACATTGGGCAAAGAGGTTGATTTCTCTGAGCCTGTTTCTGAATCTGTAAAATGAACTTGACACAGAACCTGCCCCACAGTTGCTGGATTTCCTCAGGATGAGCAACAGTGTATATAAAGTGCCTGTTGGGGCATTAAGGCTCCTGACCAGATAGTGTTATTAACCTTCCTCTCTCCTACTGCCCTACACCCACCCTTCCCTTTCCCGCTTTTAGATATTTGTTGAGTCTGTCTCTCAATCCAAATGGCTCTTTTTCTGCTCTACATTTCCCGTTACCTATTGAAATTCTATTTTCCCTGCGTTTTCCAATGAAACTCCTTCTCCCCAGTGAAGCCTTCCCTGATCTCCCCCAGGGGGAATTCATCTATCTCTCTGCTATAGGGTTCCTGCAGTGTTGATTTATACTTCATTTGTGGTACTGTTATCATGTCTCATATTACAGTTATTTGTGGCCATTTTCTTCCACTGTACTATGAATCTTAGAAATCAGGGACGACGTTCTCAGCTCAGTTTAGCAAGTGGTATTGAACCTTGATTCTCTTGATGGCTAAGATGAAAAAAAAAAAAAGTGGGGGGAGGTTTCAGAGCAGACCATACAATGGAGAAGCTACTATTCTGTGTGTTTATTTGTTTGTTTCAAGACAGGGTTTCTCAGTATAGCCCTGGCTGTCCTGGAACTCCTAGACTGCCCTCAAACTCAGGACATTTAAGAGCTGGGATTAAAGGTGTGTGCTATCACAGCCCTGGGAGAAGTTGTAAAACAAGTGATTTGGCTTGTGAGTGGGGTCTTTTAAAATATCAAGTATTAAGAGGGTGTGGTGACATATGCCTTTAATCCCAGGACTCAGAGCAAAGGCAGGTGGGCAGATCTCTGTGAGTTCAAAAGCCAGCTTGTTCTGCAAAGCAGATTCTAAGACCGCCAGAGCTACATATTGAGTCTTTATCTCAAAAAATGAACAAATGGCCAGGCAGTGGTGGTACAAGTCTTTAATCCCATCACTCAGGAGGCAGAGACAGAAGGATTTCTGTGAGTTCCAGGCCAGCCTGGTTTGCAGAGCTAGTTCTAGAACAAGCTTCAAAAACCTGTAGAGAGCCTGGCAGTGGCAGCGCACGCCTTTAATCCCAGCACTTGGGAGGCAGAGACAGGCGGATGTCTGTGAGTTTGAGGCCAGCCTGGTCTATGAGAGCGAGTTCCAGGACAGGAACCAAAAAAAGCTACAGAGAAACTCTATCTCGAAACCCTCCTCCCACAAAAAAAAAAAAAAAAAAAAAAATGAACAAGCAAAAAAGATCAAGTACAGGGCTGGCAAGATGGCTTAGCAGGTAAAGGAACTTGCCACCAAGCATGATAATCTGAGTTCAATTTCCAGCACCCATATGGTAGACCGAGAGAACTGACTCCTGAAAGTTGTCTTCTGACTTTTATATACATGCTATAACACATGTAACTACTTTCTCCAACACACATAATAAATAAATAGACAAGCAGATAAATAAATAGAAAATTGTTTTAGGATGATCAGGTACAAATAAGCCAGGGTAATACTTCATGTATTGATGCTCAAGAGGCTTAGGCAGGAAGATTACAAATTAAATGTCAAAGCTGAGCTGTACAATAAGCCTGATGTATGTAGGTTGGGCTACATAGTGAGACCCTCCTGAAAGGGGGGAAGATGTTGTGAGAAGTAGTGGCTCCATCTTTGGCCAGAGTACACTGTCCAGTTTGGCCATACAAGCAATAAGCAGTTCTAATAATTGGAGGTTTAATGTAAGACCTAACTTTCAGAGCCACTGATCGTGTCCCACAGTTCTGTTCAGAGGAGGTTGCTTTGGCCCCTTTAAGAACAGGCCCCACATGCACTGCTGCTGGCGGCCCTGCCTCCTGTCAGCCTCCTTCCTCCAGCCTCATAGCCACAGGAGGATTTCTCAGCAGAGGAAAAATTCCCCCTTTTACCTCCCCCTTCTCTTTAATGCCCGGGGCCCTTCACTTCCATAATTCTTCATTTTCCAGCCTTGAACGTAAGCCAGACACATCTGTCTGGCCATATGCGTGAACCCTGGAGTCTGTGCCGAGGTAGCTGTAAAACAGGGCCGGTGAAGGCCCTTCTGGGAGAGCACACACATGTGTGTGCCCTCAGGCCATTGGCTTCCTGCCCAGAACCACGGGGCCTCAGTGCTCAAACCCGTGTTAACCTTCTCTATTTTTCCTCTTTTTGTTTAATTTAAGGGGGAAAATCCCAAGGAAAAGGTATAAATTGTCCTGGGAGTAGGGGAGAGGCTCCTAGCTAGAGAGACCATTATTGTTGGCAGGTACCTGGGTCACACTAATACAATAAGGAAGAAAGGAGCATCCAGTGAATTAAGATCGGAGAGATGGGCTGTAAATTACACTGATCTGAACTCCATCAGTCTCCAGGGTGTTAACCGAGAGGTGTAAGGCAAGTCCCCAGCTCCCAGTGCCTTTTACAGATGCAGCAAAACAGGAACCACACATGTTTGGGGAAGGGGATATGAAGATGGGGTTGAACAAAAGCCCCCTTGCCCCAGGATGGCTATAAAGTCCAAGTGTGATCTGGAGCTGTAGCCACACCTCTACTTCCCTGCTCCCACATAGGCCCTTGGGCCTCCAGCTCATCTGTGGAGATGGGGGAGGTGAGGCCTGGCCTCCTTCTGCAGCCTGTCCCTCCCTGCTTCCGGCACTGCAAAGGAGCTGGTGAGTGGGGCCGACTAGAGGTCAGAAAAGGGGTGTGGGGAGCTCTCAGGGCCTGTGCAGCTGGAGCTACAGAGCCCAGGCAGGCCCTAGATGTAAGGGGTGCCAAGTCCACCCACCCAGGGCTTTGAGACCACACGCTCT
This sequence comes from Dicrostonyx torquatus, assembly GCA_028555095.1. NCBI lineage: Eukaryota > Metazoa > Chordata > Mammalia > Rodentia > Cricetidae > Dicrostonyx > Dicrostonyx torquatus. Next base: position 1,615,138 of record JAQHUG010000288.1, read on the forward strand.
GACTTAGCCCAGGCTTTACCTTGTTCCCTATGATGGTGCTTCCTTACTGTATTGGTCCTGTCCACCTCACTGCTTTTTGCCTGTTTTTTTCTTGGGAGATGTCTAGAATCCTTAGCAAAGTACTTGGTTAGTATGGGAATTTGGTCAGAAAGGTTTCATTCCTAACCAGGCACTCAGGGCCAAGCAGTCACTGAAAATTCTCATCCAGGCATGAGGCATGGCCTGTTGGCACCTCATGCGATCCTGGCCCTGTGAATCTCCTACCTCCTCCCCTGATTCCATGAGGCTCTTCTCTGATTTGTGCTGCTGTTGGGCGGGGTCAGGTTTCCTGAGCAGTTGCAAACATCCCACCTGAAACATAACAGGCTCTTCCTCTGGCCACAGCTATTGTTTCCCTCTGCATTATGGCCACAGTCTTGCTCTGTAGCCAGCAATGACATGTGTTCTTAAAATAGCTTCACTTGCTTGTCCCCTTCCCGCCCACCCACCCTCCTGAAGATACTCCTTTGTGGTAGCCCCAGGAGTTTCACTCTAAATATAGCCACAGTCCATTCACACTGCCACCCAGCCAGAGGGGGAGCACTGTGGAACAATGGGGTACACACACACACACACACACACACCTGTATGGAAGCTAGCGGAAAGCAGACACTCAGCCCTGGCTCCTAGCTGTCGTAGACAGTACACTACCAGTCCAGGGGCACGTTCACCCCTGAGCAGGAAAGCACATCAGTCTGCAGAGCTGGGCACCTCCGAGGCCTACTTCAGCCTCTGTCTAACAAGGTGCTATACCGCCAGCTGGCTCCAGCTACTGACAACTCATTGGCTACCCAAAGCATCCCCCAGAATCCCAAAATGGTCAAGCCTTTGGCTGAAACACCTTTAAACTGATGGTTGTAGCAAGCTCAGAAAAGGAAGAGTATATATTTCTTTGGCTTTTTCAGAACAAGAGTTATTTTTTTAAATTCAGGGTATAGAGCAGTGGTTCAGACTCCTCTTCTAGAGGACATAGATTTCATTCCCAGCCAGTACCCACATGACAGTTCACAACTGTTTGTAACTCTAGTTCCAGGAGATCTGACACCCCATTACGACTTCCTCGGGCACTTTACACACACATGGTACACAGCCTATTCATGCAGGATTTTCTTTAAAGTACTGTTTAGAAGATGAGACTATGTGATTGAGTTCCTGTAATAATTAGGCCTTATGAGCCTTATGTTAAATCTTGATGTCCCTGTAATCCCAGGTATTCAGAGGCTCAGGTGGGAAAATAACTTGAGCTCAAGATTCAAAACCAACCTAAGCAACAGAGAGACCCTGTGTTTATTTATTTATTTTGAAACAGGGTCCCTAGTGCTGTGTAGGCTAGAACTTCCTGTGTAGATCAAGCTGACCTTAAATTTCCAGAGACCCACCTGCCTCTGCCTTTTGAGTGCTGAGATTAAAGGCGTGCACCACCACATTCTCCAGAGACCCTTTCACTGTGTCTCAAGCAAATAAGTCATCATACTTTTAAAAAAAAAAAAAAAAAAAAAAAACAGCAACTACATTTTTTTTCTACTTGTATTTTGCTTTGAGTCTAGTCTTAAGCTCAGGACAGTCCTCATATACTCTTTCCCATTCCAAGTTCTGAATTATGAGCATGTCCACATCTGGTTTAAGCATCTGTTTATCCTTGTGGTGCTTTTGGACACACAGAAAAGGGATTCTAAAAACTTCTGGGGGAAGTCTCTGCTTCAATGTATTATTTGCTCCCTTTGGTTTCTCACCACTCTTACTTTTTTCTTTTCCCTTTTTTTCATTTATAATCCAGGTAGTTTTGAAACATAGGTAGTATTATTAGGCACAGTTGAGTGTAGTTGTAATTCCTAGTACTCAGGAAGCTGAGGCAAGGTTGAAACAAACCTGAGCAATTACTAAAGCCCTATCAAAATATAAACAGATTATTCAACAATTAAGAGTACTGCTCAGGCTGGGCGGTGGTGGCGCATGCCTTTAATCCCAGCACTCGGGAGGCAGAGGCAGGCGGATCTCTGTGAGTTCAAGACCAGCTTGGTCTACAAGAGCTAGTTCCAGTGCAGGCCCCAAAGCCACAGAGAAACCCTGTCTTGAAAAACCAAAAAAAAAAAAGAGTACTGCTCAGTAGGGCAGGGGTTGGGGGTGGAGTGGTGGCACATGCCTTTAATCCCAGTACTTGGAGGAAGAGACAGGCAGATCTCTGACTTCTAGGTCAGCCTGGTCTACAGAGCAAGTTCCAGGACAGCCAGGGCTACACAGAGAAATCCTATCTTGAGGGAAAGGCAATGGGGATGAGGTGAGGGAGGAGTGCTATTCTTCTTATTCTTTTTTTTTTGGGGGGGGGTTCAAGACAGGGTTTCTCTGTGGCTTTGGAGCCTGCGCTGGAACTAGCTCTTGTAGACCAGGCTGGTCTCGAACTCACAAAGATCTGCCTGCCTCTGCCTCCCGAGTACTGGGATTAAAGGCTTGCGCCACCACTGCCCGGCTGAGGAGTGCTATTCTTATTGAAGACCTGCATTTGACTCCCAGCACCCCATGGTACTTCACAACTGCCTTTAACTCCGGTTCCAGAGATCCTGATACCTTCATCTCGCCTCTTCAGGAACCTGCATACATGTGGTGCACATAAACTCACACAGACACACACATATGCACATACATTTTTATTTTTATTTTTTTAAATTTTTTTTAAAATTGACATCAGCATAATTTCTTCCGTTCCATTTATTCTGGACTTTTTTATTTAACTTTTATTTTATGTGCATTGGTGTGAGGATGTCAGATCTGGAACTTGAGTTACAGACAGTTGTGAGCTGCCATGTGGGTGCTGGGAATTGAACCTTGGTCCTCTGGAAGGGCAGCCAGAGCTCTTAACCACTGAGCCATCTCTCCAGCCCCGCACATACATTTTTAAAATGAACCTTTATTTTTAAAAATTAACAAATGATGCCAGGTGATGGGAGTGCACGCCTTTAATCCCAGCATTGAGGAATCGGAGGCGGGCAGAGCTCTGAGAGTTCAAGGCCAGCCTAGTCTACACAGCTAGTTCCAGGACACCCAAGGCTACACAAAGAAATCCTGTCTGGAAAATAAATAATGAAAATCAGAAGTATCATTTTTCTTTTAAAAGACAAGGTCAGGGCAGGTTATTCAAGCACTCAGGAGACAGAGGCAGGTATGAGTTAGAAGCCAGCCTGGTCTACAAGAGCTAGTTCCAGGACAGCTAGGACTGTTAACACAGGAAAACCCTGTCTCAAAAAACCAAAAAAAAAAAAAAAAAAAGAAGAAGAAGAAAAAAAAAAGACAAGGTTGGAGCTTCAGAGATCACTCACTGGGTGAAACACTTGCTCTTCATGCATAAGGACCTGGGCTAGAGTCCCCAGCACCCATGTAAAGAAAAAGCAGGACATGGCAGTATGGGCCTGTAACACTAACATGGGGCAAGGTCAGATCAGATGGACCTTGAGAGTCTGCCAGCTAGCCAGCCTTCCTGAAATATCAAGTTTCCACTTCAGAGAGACCTGTCTCCAGACAAAGTGGAAAAACTTACAGAAAGAGGGGGCTGGAGAGATGGCTCAGAGGTTAAGAGCATTGCCTGCTCTTCCAAAGGTCCTGAGTTCAATTCCCAGCAACCACGTGGTGGCTCACAACCATCTGTAATGGGGTCTGGTGCCCTCTTCTGGCCTGCAGGCATACACACAGACAGAATATTGTATACATAATAAATAAATAAATAAATATTTAAAAAAACATACAGAAAGATACTTGAATGTCTTGCTGTGGACTTTGTATACACGTACATGGGCACAAGTATCCCTAAACTCACATATATGCATCACGTGTGCATACACACACCAAGAGAGAGAGTCTCACTGTGCTGTTCATGCTGGCCTTGAGCTCATGAATGTGTTCGTGTGATTTCTTTTTTTTTTTTTTTTTTTTTTGGTTTTCGAGACAGGATTTCTCTGTGGCTTTGGAGCCTGCGCTGGAACTAGCTCTTGTAGACCAGGTCGTGTGATTTCTTAACTCAGTCTCCCAGGTAGTTGGGACTACATGCACATACCACAGTACCCAACTGGCTGTAAGTCTCACAAGAGAAATAAGTACTCCTGGGACTAGACAGATGGTTCAGCAGTTTAAGAGCATTTAACCCAAAGTTCAGTTCCCAGCAACGACAGGCTCACAACCACCTATAACTCCAGCTTCAGAGGACCCAATACTTGTGGCTCCCATAGGCACCTGCATACATGCATACACACTCAGTTGAAAACAATAAAAATAAGTTTTTAAAAGTAAATACTCTGTGCCTCCCCTCCCTATTCCCAGTTACTGATGTCTTTGATGGTCACTCAGATACACAAAATGTAAAAGAGAGAAGAGAAGAGTAGAAATTGTACAAGAAGAGTAGAAATTGTCGTTGTTGTTACTAATATGTATCAGGCACCAAGTAAGGTACTCTTATGAGCAAGGTGAATGTAAAAGTTTGCTGTGTTATAAAACCTCTCATTTCTGGTAATGACATTATTCTGAACACAGAGCTTACATGATTTCATCACCCTTTGAAAGAAAGGAAGCAGCCACACTATATAGATCTAAGCAGAAGGAAGACTTATGAGAGAAAGCCTCTGCCTGTTCTGCCCTGCTTCTTGATCTGTTGTGTACCTTCTGTGACAACCAATTGCAGTGTGTGTGAGGGGCGGGGGGGGGGAGACAGGTTTCTCTGTTTTACCAGCCCTGGCTGTCCTCGAACTCAGATATCCACCTGCTTCTGCCTCCTGAGCACTGGGATTAAAGGCATAGGCCACCACTGCCCAGATGTTTGTTGTAATTTTGTGTCTCAATTGTCAGTGGGTCAGCATTATAAAATAATGCTCACTGTGTAGAAGGAACTTTACTTGCACAGGAGCCTTCTTAGAGATACAGCCCATCAGCTTCTTTAGCTGTTGCATATCGTGTCTTGTTTTTGTTTTTGGCAAGGTCTCCTGCCAAGGATGATCTTGAATTCCTGGTCTCCTGTCTGCCACCACACCCATTTTGGAGTGCCTACACTTTCTTCAGGTTCCCAGTGCACTGTCTAAGAACCAATGTGGCCCAAGCTGAGCTAGTTAGAGGGCTCCTGTGGAACTCTCCTTCCAGGTCAGCACATTTGACTCCAGGCCAGGCTGATCTGTCTGAATCTCAGCATTCCAGTCGCACCCCCCTCGCTCCCACCAGAGGCTTCTGCAGCTTTTTACTCATACAAACAAAAATAAATCTCACTACCGGCCTCTGAACTCCACAGCAGCGTGCTTCCCCCTTCTCCCTGAGCGTCCCATGGCTGTGAGTGGGGACTTGGCACTCTCCCCATCGACATCACTTTTTCACTCCCTGCGCATCCTGTGTCCTTCTCTCACCGTGCGACCCAGAGATCAGAATGGGACGTGACGGCCGGCACAGGCGCCGTGCACAGCTGCCAGGAATCTGACGGGTAAAATCTGGAAAAGCTGGGAGGGCAAATGCTAAACACATACAGCGCCACTCAGAAAGGGCCGGAAACACAGACACCCATCGCAGAGAGCCTGACTCCTAAACCTTCTGAGTCTGCCATTCTTTTTATTGGTGCTGAACTAATCTTGTGACCCAGGTATGACTCCCCTCACCCACCAAGCCCACTGGTACCCTAGGAGAAGAGGCAACAACCTTGTCTAATCTCCTGAGACTGCATGAGGGCATGTGGGGAACAGGAAGCAGTTGTGTGGTGACTCACTGGGCAGAGCCAGGTTAGGGGAAGTTGTCTGCAGGCGTCCCTGGGACCGGATGAGGGCAGCCCAGCTTTGACCACCACACGCAGCTTGGCCCTGACCCATTCCCAGGAAATCATCTGCTACCTCTCTGAGAAACTATGGCAAGTTCACCTTTCTAACCATGAACCAGAACTCCAGATACTCAAGGAAGTTAATGCTTCCCTGAGCCTTTATTCTGGGTTTCACATTTGTCCTGTAACCAAACACCAGGTAGATTCACTTTGCCCGTCCACCCAGCCTGCCTTGGCTGCCTGGCTATTGGCCTTCCTGCTTACCACCAGCATACAGGTGGGATGGTCAAAGTCTTAGGAATCCATTGTTCATTCAGGTGGAAAATGGCAGTCAGCGACTTCCTTAATGGAAGTCTAACCAAGGCTGCATGTCATTTCTCAAATAGGAAAACAGAGATGTGGTGCTTCCTTAAGACTAAGACCTCATAGGTGCTAGTGTGCATGAGCCATGCAGCAGAGGCCTCTCTCCCAGAAAGACAGAGCTTCAGGAAAAGCATTCTGGTAGACTGACGTGGAGAACCGAAGCCTGGGAAAAAGGCTGCTCCTCGGAATGAAAAAGGACAACAAAGTATTTGCTGAATCTAAGCAGAACCATTTTCTGTTCTTCTAAATGCCCAAGCCAAGATTAGTAAGCTGTGTTACTGTCCTGCTGGCAACTCTCTGGGGAGGTACAGTGACCCAAAACTCCTGGCATGGTGACTGACACTTTCCCTTTGTGAGGTGAGATCAATTGGAGGGTTTCAGCAGACTGGGTCTCTCAGCCACATTTCTCATGCTGCCATAGTCCCGTGGCCTGTTTCTTCACCAACTGTGGTGGCAGTGGCAGCAACAACTTACTCATAGGGAAAGGTCCCTGGTAGGTCACCGAAAAGCCACCCCCATCATTTGAAGGCATGCCCTTTCAGTTTTACTGTCACTGTTAGTGAAGCCTAGGCAGCCTTTTTGCTGACTGTTGGTGGCCAGGCCCAGCACTGTGGGCCCCATCTCAGTTGGCACGCACATATACTTCCTCTGCTCTGTTTCTGGGTCTCTGTCCTTGCAGTTGCTATGTTTCAGAAGACCATAAGAGGGAGTGAGGGAACTGGGACTTGCCCACCTGTTTTTCTGGATTCCCACTGGTACTGGCTAGCTCCCTACACAGAATCTGCCAGAGCATATAGATCCAGCTGATCAGTTTGCTTCCTGGCCATGGTCCCCAGAGGAAATAGCACAATAATGAATATATTCTGTAGTGATAGATATACCCTAAACTTTTCCCAGCAGGCCATTGCCACTCATATAAGACTGTCAGACTAGAAGACACTGGGCTTTAGGCTGTAGCACAGACAGTCCTTAGCTTGTGGGCTTCTAAGGGTGAGGGTGGTTGATACACAGACCTACTAGTAGTGATGGAGAGGATTGTTGAATAGTATGGGGTAGGACACTTCAGGTTGTTCTGTTGTTTGTTTGTTTGTTTTTATGGCATTTTAGTTTGCACTAGGATATAGCAAAAAGTCCTGGTTTAAGTCAGTTTAAAGGAAAAATGAAGTCAGTAATGGTATTACTAGAACAGGAGTATGACAAAGGGGTAAAAGTTGAGCAAAAAAATCCTGGGGGTAGTAGTGTGCCTTTAATCCTAGCAGGAGGCAGAGGCAGGCAAATCTCTGTGTGTTCAAGGCCTGTATAACAAATTCCAGGACATCCAGATCTACATAGAGAGAGACCCTATCTCAAAAAAGAAAAGAAAAAGAAAGAAGGTAGAGAGCAAAAAAGACCGACATTTAGGAAATGCTGTGCAAGGCAAGGAAAGGTGGTAGCAATTGTGATCGGATTGTTGCTCTTCGGGTCATAACTTCATCTTTATATCCCCGCTGCAGGAAATGATAAGTAGCATTCTGCTAATAGCCACTTTTTAAAAAATTTTTATACTTTGTGTGCGTGTGTCTGTCCGTGCGTGAGCACTGATACAATATATGTATGAGTGTAACTTGTCGGAATTTGATCTCATCAACCCATGTATCTTTTTCAAGGACAGGGTCTTACTCTGTAGCTCTGGCTGGTCTGAAACTCTCAAATGTTTGTCTGCTTCTGCTTTCTGAGTGTTGGGATTAAAGGTGTGTGCCACCACACTGGGAAATGTGTATCTACTTTTTGTTTGTTTTTTTTTTTTCCCAAGACAGTGTTTCTCTGTATAGCCCTGGCTGTCCTGGAACTTATTTTGTAGATAAGGCTGGCCTCAAACTCACAGAGATCCACCTATCTCTGCCTCCTGAGTGCTGGGATTAAAGATGTACACCACCACATTATCCCGTCTCATTTTAAAATGGGATGGAGGGGGAGAAGGAAATTGAATTCTGATGTGGATATTCCTAAGTGTTAGATTGAGAAGTACCCTTGTGCATGCTACCTGTATAATAAATATGTGGAGCCCCTTTCCTAGCTGAGTTACTCATTCCCTTCTTATGTTCTTAATTTCTAGTCTTAAGATCCTTTCAGAAATTATTTTTTGATATCATCAGGCTTCTTTTTCAGTGATAGCCAAGGTTCAGTAATACCTCATCCCTGGGCCATATGGTCCATGTTGATTTGACTGCATTACTTTGCTCAGCTCATGAGTCTGTCCCTCAGGCCTGAAGGGGTGGCTGTGCCTCTGGAGGGGGAAGAGATGTGTGGGGGCAGGATGCTTACACACTGTTGAGTCAGGGCCCTGGCTCACCCGCCTGCTCACTCTCTTGCTCCCTCACATTCTGTGTCCCTGTAGGCTGTTTTGGAAGATCAGAGTCAGATGAGGCAGATGGAACTGGAGATCAGACCCTTGTTCCTCGTACCAGATACCAACGGCTTCATTGACCACCTGGCCAGTCTGGCTCGACTGCTAGAGAGCAGGAAGTACATCCTGGTGGTGCCTCTCATTGGTGAGCTGGGCGGGAGGACAGAGAGGTCCTGCATGTGCATAGCAGCCCCCTCTACACATGCCTGGAGCCAGGCAGGCTGACCTGGCTGTGCATGTGTAAGACAGGATTTGCAGAGAATGCATGGGGCAAGAAAAATTGTTTAATAATCAGAGTAGTTCAAATTATTATGGCTGATCCATGGCTTAAACTGCTTGAGCAAATGGACTCCCGTGTCCCAGCAACCAGCGGCTACATGAGCCCAGCCCTTGTTTTTTCCTTATAAAGCTTGCAGTAAAACAGAAAAGCTGGTTCCCGTTATTGGTAAACACTCAGCCCTGGCAGATAACGGCAGTGCTGCTGGGTGGTCTGGCAGGGAGGCTGGGAGGATTTTGAAGTGGTTAGATGCCTTTGGTCTGATTGTCTTGTAGCTTTTCATGATCATTCTGTTGGTTCGAGGTAACATTCTTCTGGCCAATGTCACCCTAAGGCCAGACTGACAGGAACCCTCCAGAGCATGACCTTTGGCTCACGCCTTTCAATTCCTACCACTTGGGCCATTGGTACTGGTGGAGGCTAAGCATCTCAGGGTCCAGCATGCCTGCTTTTCCTAGCTGGAGACTCATTGGAAATTATTGGGTACCTTTAGTTCTTGGAGCTTCATGATTTGTCAGCCTTGAATTATGCTTTGGTCTCTGGATACCTGTCAAATATAGCTGATGTCGCTACTATAGCTGATGGCTGTACTGGGGGCGGGGACAAGGGTTGTGTAAGATGATTGCAAAGCCCAGGATTTTTAATGCCTTTCTTTCAGCAGCCATCTGAAGCAAGTTCGAGAGTCCTATTCTCTGGAAAAGGCACCAGACTGGCAGTCTGCCTGATAGGCCACCTCTGACATCTATGCCAAGATGTTCCATTGGGCCTTCCCTCCCAGTCCCAAGTGTCTTAGTGCCAGATGGGGGTGGAAACAAAGGGCAGGAAACATCCGCCCCTGCAGAGCCTGTAGAACCCTGGGGGGTTGTGGGAAACACGTTAGCACCACCTGAGAATGTTGGCACTGAAGCAGTCCTCCCTCCCTGTCTTCCTTCCCCTCCCCATGTGGCCTGGATAGAACCTCTTAAACCCAGGCCCTTAGCCCTAGGAGAAGTCTTGCTGCACTTCAAAAGAAGAGCAGCTACTGTCATAAGGCAGAGCAATAGCACTACACATTGCCCTGAGCTCTCTTTTGCCTCTCTGGGTACTGGGTAGACTGGCTTACAGGCTTTATCATAGTACTTTCCTCCCAGGAGGTTTTTAGTTAGGGAAAAGAAAGTAGATTGGTCACTTTTGCTAGATGGTCAGTAACTGGTATAACCAAGAAAGTTCACTGTCATCTCAAACTGAGAAGGTACCACCTATAACTTCCTCGGCTAGCAGTCACCGACACTGCCTGTGCCCCTACTATGTGCTTAGTCTCTTTGTTCCTGAAAGTCAGAGCTGTGACCCTTTGCCCTAAAGAACTTAACTTTGTTAAGAGAAATCCAGATTTGGTTGAAAAGGGGCAAACATAAGAAAACCTAGAGGATATATTCAGAGTAAAGTCAATGACCCTAAGGGTACTAGCAACTGACAGCTGTATTGAAGCCACCCAGGCCAGGCACTTTGACCCTGTGTCATCTGGGCAGATCAGATGGGCTGTATTCAGAGCTATAAGGGGAGCTCCTGTTCACTCATGTTTTCCTTGGTGGACTCCTGCCTTATGACCAGAGCAACAAAGGGTTAAGCTTAGAGCCTTCCCTGCTTGTATTTTGTGCTCTTTAACCTGCTCTGTGCTCTTTAGGTCTGACCCCAGCATTGAGACGTCCCGCCTGGTGCAGAAGCACAACAAGCGTCCCCTTTGAAGCCTGTTTAGTTTGGAAGCAGGAAAGCAGATTTTGGGATAGAATACCAGTTTTTCCTGTTTGATGTTCTGTTTGCTGTACCATCCCACCCATCCACCACTGCCACACAGTGTGTGGACCTTGCAGCATCATGCTAAAAGTGTGTGTGTATGTGTGTGTTCTCATATGGGCCCTTTCCAGAAAATGTTTTTGAATACCCAGACAATGAGTGCCAGGCTCACCATGGAACAGCATGCTCATGCCGACTCCCCAAGCTATGAATCATTATACTAAGGAGAGGCCTCAGACCCCAAACTCTCCCCAAGCCCCCAAGGAGCACATATTTCCCACTTGACCTCAGGCTTTTGGCTGGAATTTTGGAAAGAATCTTCACCAGAAAATGAAGCCATGTCCCAGACACATAGACAAGCAGACAGGCACGCGCATATGCGCGTGCGCATGCGCACACACACACATACACACACACACACACACACACACGTACACGTACACGTGTAGTATCAAGGAGGTAATGTGCCAAGGTTATGGTTTTGTGAAGTAGCAGGGCCCTTGCAAGTTAGTCTGGCTGTCCTTCTTCCTTGGTGGCATCCCTGTACTCTGCTCCTACTGACAATAGGACCCCGCCCCCTTTTAGATGGCTGTGATTCAGACCCGAGTAGCTGAGGATGGGCATCTCACTTTCCCTTTTGCTAATATGTTTCTAAGGTACCCTTTTAATTTGATCCTATAACTCAGGAATGCCAGCTCCAGAAAATCTTCTGGGAGAAAGATGGGGCTTAGAGGAAGGAGCAGATAGGAGCTGAGGCTCAATAAAAGTCTTGGGCCCTTTCTTATCCCCACAAGGGCCTATCCTATCATAGTTTCATTGGAAAACTCCTGTGGAGAGTGGGCCTCTATTGTCTGTGAAGGTGCCTGGCTGAGAAAATGGGCAGAGACCACAGGCAAAGGCAGGCATAATTGCTGATTATAAACTCTGTTTTATCAGTGATCAATGAGCTCGATGGCCTTGCCAAAGGGCAAGAAACAGACCACCGGGCTGGGGGCTATGCCCGTGTGGTACAAGAAAAGGCCCGGAAATCCATCGAGTTCCTCGAACGGAGATTTGAGAGTCGAGACTCTTGCCTGCGGGCCTTGACTAGTCGTGGCAATGAACTTGAATCCATCGCTTTCCGCAGTGAGGACATCACTGGACAACTGGTGAGACACCCCCCCCCCTATAAAAAGTGTTCCTGGCCTGGTAGTGGTGGCTCATGCCTTTAATCCCAGCACTTGGGAGGCAGAGACAGGCGGATCTCTGTGAGTTCAAGTTCAGCCTGGTCTATAAGAGCGAGTTCCAGGACAGGCTCCAAAGCCACAGAGAAACCCTGTCGCAGGGGTGGAGGTGTTCCTGAAAGGAGGGAGTAAAAGAAGGCTTTTTGAGCCTGGGCAGCTGAGGAATAGGCAAGGCCCAGGAGGGGAGAGTTCCTTGTTCCCTGTATCACTGAGGACAGTTAAACTCAGCCAAGCAAAGCCAGAGCATTCCTGAATGAGCCTCCAGGACAACCCTGGAAGTACCTCTGCCTCTGCATGGCGCCCCCTCCTGCCCAGTGGTGATTTTCACACTGTTTTCTTCCAGGGTAACAACGATGACTTGATCCTCTCCTGCTGCCTGCACTACTGCAAAGACAAGGCTAAGGATTACATGCCTACTAGCAAAGGTACAGTCTGGCCTCTCCTTGGACCATCCATCCCTCTGTCCTACTTTATCCTACCCATCCATAGTTTGTAAGAAGAGTCCCTCTACTGACTTTGGCCTGCAAAGCCCATACAGTGCCTATACAAGCCTGAGGCCATCTTGTCCATCCTCCCAGAAGTTAGCTTCCTTGTCCCCAAACAATGTCAGGCGATCTGGAGCCAACTAGGGATGATCCTCGCTAGTCCTGCTCTAGGCAGTGAACATTCCCACTCAGTCTGCATCCATTTCCTTTCTTGGGTCCTCAGTGAGTTCCTTCTGACAGCAAGAATGTCTTATGATTCAGTATAGCTTGTTCTGGCCATTCTCCTGAACCCAGCCCTCTGCCGCCCTGAGAAGTAGAGCCTCTAGTAGGCATACTTTTTCTTGGCCATGCTCATCTCCCTAGCCATTTCAGAGTGTTAACCTGTATCAGGCCTGCAGTGGAGGTCCTCCCAGCCAGGAATAGGCCTTTCTTCCGGATCTCTATTGCAGTAAGCTGTAGTATTTTATAGGCTAACTGGAGCTGGAAGGAGGGACAAACTTAAAGGCTGAGTTTTAGCCGGGCGGTGGTGGCGCACACCTTTAATCCCAGCACTCGGGAGGCGGAGGCAGGCGGATCTTTGTGAGTTCGAGACCAGCCTGGTCTATAAGAGCTAGTTCCAGTGCAGGCTCCAAAGCCACAGAGAAACCCTGTCTCGAAAAACCAAAAAAAAAAAAAAAAAAGTTTTGGTGAACAGAATCCCACCTCTGGGCCACCGTAGAACTCTCAAGTGTCTGATCATCTCAGCCTTGAGTGTCCTGCCCAGCCCCACAGGGCCAATGACACACAGAAGACTTTGCTACTGATTCCCAAGATTCCAACATTTTTTCTTGTGGAAGGGAATCCTAACCTCTCTCCTAGCTCAGTATTGTGTGCTGAGCTAATAAATCTCATCAATGGGTCTCTGCTCATACCTGTGTAGCTCATGATTTTCTTTCTGACTCTCTTGCTCCTCTAGCTCTAATAGAGGTCCATGCCCTCAATTCTGACTTGCTGGTTAACCCAGGAGTTGTCCTCTGACTGCTCCTTCCTGCACATTAGTACAGCCATCCCTCCTGCACCAGGAGCTAGTCAGTAATCCACCACTGCTGTTCCACAGAGGGGCTACCACATGTAGTCTCCCTGAGGGTCAGACCTGGAATGTACAACTGACAAATTAGAATCTTGGTTGAGCCAGAAGAGTTTGTGACTTGCCCCAGGGCAATTTCTTAGAGGGGAGCAGGATTGCAAAGATCCTGTAGAAAACTATGGCTCCAGTAATCCTCAACTACCAAACTGTTGTGTTCTTAGCCCAAATGTGTTTGGACACAGGCTCTACTAGTCCTGCCACCCCGCCCCCCAATCATCCCCAAACTGCCTACAGAAACCCACTGCCATCCTGGGGACCGCCTCTATCAAAATTACATCAGCAACGGCTGGTGTAATCAAACCCCATTTGTCAGTGTGAATTCTTAGCAGATTAACTTGTCAGATTCACAGAGAAACCGTCACCAAATGTTTATGTGTAAACGATGTTGAATTTTAAAATCATGTGGATTATGGCGGATGGGGCCTGACAAGATGACAGTCTCTGGTTTCTAACAAAGTGAAGTTACCAGTGTCAAAACAGAGGATGTTTATTGTTAAAAATGTCTCAAAGTATCCACAGAAACCCCTGCAGACCCCTGCCAGCAATGCTGGGCCTTTGCTGACTGACCTAAGGCCTAGTACTCTTCTGGTCTGAGGCCCAGGGCAGGAATAGTAGAGTTGCAAACAGACCCAGACAACAGCTGGGAACCCCATGTAGCACCCCACACCACTATCCTACCACACATACATACATTGCAGGCCCAGGCAACAGAAGGGTCTTAGAACTCCCTTATTCATGACCACCTTCTTCACCTTCTGTACACAGCCCTCTCCCTCCTCTGTCTTTCCTCACCACCATCAGACCCATGAGCCTCTCCCTCTTCATCCCCAAATTCCTCCCTAGGCTGAAAGCCAATTCTCAGCCTCCCTGCCTGGAGCTGGCAAGCCCAGAACTACTCAGGTCAGACATGATATTTGCAATCCCCCAACCAGCCAGCCCTAGCAGTCCCCAAACACCACAGGACATTTCCTGTGCCTTTGCTCTCTGCCAGACCTCTACTAGGAAAGGCCAGGACTTAGGGGTAAACCTGCCACCCAAGCAGCCATGCCCAGAGCTTGGAGTATCACTTAAGTGATCGCTGTTTAAGTTCTCTCCTGTATGTGAGTCAGAAGCAGTGAAAGACTGCTATAAAAACTTACCTATAGACAAAGGCTATCTGTACTGGTACAGATTGATTTTTAAGTTATGTAAAATGTATCAAGAAAGTGTGGCTAATAAGACCTCAGTGTTACAGGTGGGGGGCTCTATACATACGCCAATGTGTGTATTTACAGAAGTACATAAGGATACTAGAAAGCACAGAGCTACCTGGGGTACATCTGGGAGGACAATCCTGCCTCTGCTTTTCATTTGAACCTTCTGTGCTAGTAGATGTATATAGATAACTGATTTAATAGATCCTTTAGCCATGGCCACAAGGCCCTTTTAGCACAACCTCTCCTGAGAGGTCCCTGGAACTAACCCCTTTCCCCACATTTGTAAGCTGTTCCTACTTAACTATTCACCTTTGGATTTTTAACCTTTGGGTACATAAAACAGAGAATGTGTTGTAAGGAGTGGGTAATATGGGAGTCTGGGGCCAACAGTATAGTTAGGAATCAATGACAAGGGGCTGTTTCCTAGTAGTTCAGAATCCTAGAGGACAGGTCTGTGGATGCCAGTAGTATGAGTACTCTCAGTCACCAGGCACAAGAGTCCTGTGTGGGAGGTGGGAGTTCACAGCAGCAGAGGAGCAATACTCTGAGTCTGGAAAAAGGAAAGGGCTTGCCCCTGCAGGACCACATTCCCCTCAGGACAAGAAATGGCATTTGACACTTTATCCTCAGTAGAGCCCATCTGCTTTCTGTGCCAACAGAGGAACCAATCCGCCTGCTACGGGAGGTGGTGCTGCTGACCGATGACCGGAACCTGCGGGTGAAGGCACTGACAAGAAATGTGCCTGTGAGAGACATCCCAGCCTTCCTTACGTGGGCCCAGGTGGGCTGAGGGGGCCACACTGGGGCCCACCCCCATGGAACCATTCCTGAGAGGCCACCAGGCGCCCGGTGTAGCACGGAAGATGTCCACGTGCCTGAGCCACCAGTCCACCCAGACAATAAACCATCCTCTTCCAACCTCACGCCGTGGCCGTGCTGTGGGGGAGCCGCTCCTCACAGAGCCCCTCCCAAGGGTCAGGCGGAAGCTGCTGGGACCCTCCTGGGCTGCCAAGTTTAGCAGGGAGGTGACTGGCTACAGTGACAACAGGTGGACAAGCCAGATTGGCCACCAAGCTCTCAGCCTTTCTCCCTCCTGTCTGGTTTCAGGGCTGGAGGGAGGACTACTCAACCCAGGGACCCAGCCACTCTGTAATGGCAATGGGACAAAGAGGTTCCAGAGTTTCCATCGGATTCAAGTGAAATGATAGAGTCCTCAGTCTGCAGCCCTCTGTCTTGAATGTCTGAGAGGCTTTGACTGTTAGGAAGAGTGTGCCCAGGGGGGGTCTCTGTGTCCCTGAGGCCTAAGCCCCCTATGGACCCACACTGGGTTCTGTCCATAACAGTAGCCCTAGCCCTTCACTATACACACGCACACACGTGCACATACGCGCGCGCGCGCACACACACACACACACACACACGCACACGTTTCTCTTCCTATCCACATCAGTCTTTGTCCTTGCACTTTGCCCTTGTTTTCCCTTTGGGCAGTCATGGGTTTAGGGGGAAGGGACATCTAGTCTTGGGCCCATGCTTTCTGAGTGGCCTCCCACCTGCATAAGCTCCTAATACTTGGCCTTCCTTTCACACTAGCACCCTCTTGGGGAAATTTCCTCAGACTCTTCCTGTTCCTTCTTTGTCTGTCTTCCCTTTCTAGTTGGCTCTTTTATCACCCCAAGGGCCCTCAACTTCCTCACCTCAGTTCCTTGTGGGGCTTCTCGCTCTGAATCCCCCCTCACACACCTGTGACTGGAACCAAATCTTTCTCAGCTGTCCGTTCCTTTCCAATCCTCATTACACCTCTAAGAAGCTTCCCTGCTAGTAGAGGTAGGCCCAGAACCTGGGGTGTTTGTCCAGTTCCTTTCTCTGTCCTCCTATTCTCTACCCAGAAGAGGGGACACGGGCCCCTTTAGTTTCTGACTCTTTTGTTTTTTTCCTTGGTGCCCCTCTGTTCACAACCTCACTTGGAGGTGCCCTACCAGGAATGAATTCCTTCAGTCTTGCACAGAGCAGAGGAGAAGGCAGGCTCTGTTGGAAAGGAGTAAATCTCAGTAGATCACACAGCCCACAGCCTGACTGTACTCCCTTCTCTGAGGAGCAGTGTGCATCACCAAGGGTGCTCTGCCCTCTTCAGGCTCGGGGTCCTACCAGAAGAGAGCTGTGCAGGAGAGCCCAGGACAGTGATTTTGGGGTACAAATGCCCAGGGCTCAGAAGACCGTGTCTGTTGAGTTGCAGGCCCTTTGAGGTCCTCTCCTTGGCTGTGAAGGCCATTGGTTGAGGGTGGGGGAAGTGGGAGAACACTTTTTTCTTTCTGTCCTATTTGAAACCCTGGTTTTGTTTCCTTAATAAATTTTTAGTTTTGAAACATAATTGACCTCCTATTGGTCTATTTTTGGGACTGAGGAGGGGAGGCAGGCTCAAGCCTTACACCTGTGTTGGGGCCCTGCCACCCACCCTGGTGCAGGGGCAGAAGAGAGCCACAGGATTAGGGACCTTGGTTACTGCTTTATTGCTGTTTGGTTGAGTATAGAAAATGGAAGCGGCTCAGGGAGAGCCTGTGTACAGAGAAGGGAATATACAAAGGGACAGAACGGGAACCAAGGAGACCTCGCTCCAACCCAGCTAAAGCTGGGCTCAGGATAGGGGCCACCCGGGGCGCATGCAATAAATACGATGGGGCCCCAGGGAGAGGAGGGGGACCTCGGAAACAGAGACAGGTGGGCCAGGGCTGTCATCCCTGGCTCAAGACCTGCCCACCCTGGTGGGTCAGGAAGAAAGGATTGGCCCTGGGGCTAGTGCCACTTGTGCAAAATGAGGAACTTCACATTATCAGTCCCGGGCTGGGCAGGAGCCGGGGGTAGGGGAGGCCCTCCGGCGGCTCAATCCCCTCCCCTCTCCCAAACTGTGCCCAATGCTCCTACCCCAGCGGGGAGATTCACAGTGAGAATGGGTGTGGTCGCAAGGGCCGGAGGTAGGGCTGGGAGCGTCCGAATGGTGGCCCCCTCCCCCCAAGAGCAGCACAGAGCCGGGGGGAGGGGGCCAACGAACCACAGGGAGAGGCTGGGTTCTCCTTTGGTCAAAGCTGATATCAAAAATATAAATCTCCCTTCCCCTATCCCACCCCCGTCCCGGGGTTCCCCCCGCAACCGGCTTCCCCGGGCTAAGGCACAAAGCAGTGAGGCCAGGTGAGGCGTATAAACGTGGGGCCACCACTGCGGCGCTGCCGCTGCTACCAGTTACCCCCGGACCGCCCGGTAGCGCCAGGCGCACCTGCGAGGGGCGCTTTAAGTGGGAGAGAAACGGTCGATGGTCCGGCCGTCGGGTCCCGCGGCCAGGTGCGCGCCCTGGCTCAGCACCTCTGCCGCCTTATCCGGGCTGAGTCCCAGCTCGGCGGTGAATTTGGCCAGCGGGTAGAGGCTCTCGAGCGCCACCTTGGGGTCGTGCAGGAAGTGCGTGGTCTGCGCCAGCAGCTCCGCCGCAGCTGCCTTGTCCTGTTGCTTCAGGCTCAGCTGTTCAGCTGTGAGGCGGGCCACAGCAAAGACACCCTCCGGGAAATCGAGCTTGCCCTTGCCGTCGGGGCCGGGGACGCCAGGTAGTCCCCCGAGGCCAGCCAGCGCCCCGGCTGCGCCGGCCGTGCCACCTACAGCGTGCATCTTCATGTGGCTGATGAGGTTGCGCTGTTGAGCAAACTTGCCACCACACACCTGACACTCGTAGGGCTTCTCTCCCGAGTGGATGCGCATGTGCTCCGTGAGGCGGTACTGACGGGTGAAGCGCATGCCGCACGCATCGCACGCAAAGGGCTTCAGGCCTAAGTGACTACGCATATGGCGTGTCATGGTTCCGCGCTGTGTGAACTTCTTCCCGCAGATGGTACACGGATAGGGCCGTGTCAGCCAGTGCGTCTTCTCGTGCTGCCTCAGCGTGGCTGGGTCCTTGTAGCTCTTGTCGCAGGACGCGCAGCGGTACGGCCGCAGCAGCTCTCCCAGGCCGCCCGGGGCCCCAGCGATCTTGTCCCCACCACCACCAAAGGGGGGCCCGAGGCCGGCGGCCCCAGCAGCCACCTCAGCAGCCTCTGCCCTGCCATACAGCGCCTCCTCTTCCTCCACGTGAGCCTCCACGTGTGCATTCAGCTGCTCCGAGCTGGGGAAGCCTTTGCCACAGGGGATACACACGTACAGGTTGTCACCAAAGCTCTCAGGCTCGCCATAAGCCAAGTGCGGGCACGGGTAGCCATCCAAGTGGCCACTGGGTGGGCTGGGGTCGTCGCTGCTACCAGTCTCCTCACTGCTGCTCTTGTAGTCGTCTCCGTCAGCGCCTGTGCCTGGGTAGCGTGGCGGGGCCACCAGGCCGAGCGGGGGGCCCCCGGGTGAGGCTGCCGGGTCCCCACCGCGTTCCTCGAGGCGCTCGTCTGGGGAGCGGCGATCTCGGACCAGATCATCACCATAGCTACCCAGGCCTGGCTCGTGCTTCATCCAGCGGTAGAGGAGGCTGGAGCCGTCGGGGCGGACGGGGGGCTCAGGTCCCGGACTGCCGCCGCTTCCTCGAAACGGGTCTGGAGTCGATACGGCCTCTTCTAGCTTCTGGAAGGGCAAAGGCGGCAGCAGAGGCAAGGCGAGCGGTGGCTCCTTGTAGACTGCGGACGCCGCGTCGGGAGCGCTGTCCGGGCGCTGAGGCAGTTCTCGCTCACTCAGTGGCCGCTCGGGGACTGAGGAGCCTGGTGGGCTCTTCTTGGACAGATCCAGGCCACAAAGCGGTGAGCAGCGGCGCTCCGGGGCGCAGAGTGAGGCTGCTGGGCCCGGGGCTGAGGCATACAGCTCGGCGCAGTGGGTATTGACGGCGGCCTCGGGCCCCGACGGCGGCTCGGCGGCAGGCGGCGGCGGTGGCCCGGCCGGGGACGAGTAGCAGGCCTGGATGACGGGCGTGGCGGCCCTCAAGCCCCGGCCCGGCCGCCCACAGGGCGCATAGCCGCCGCCGCCGCTGCCTCCTCCCCGCAGGTGGCAGTACTTGCCGTGGCGTTTGAGGCGCTTCTTGCACAGAGCCACGAGGTCAGGGATCTGCAGGTAGCTGGCGGCGGCCAGCACTGCGCCCAGGCTCGGCTCGGCCCCCGGGGCCACTGCTGCTGCAGCTGCGGCCTCAACACTGTCAGTCAGGCGGCCGGTGTAGATGAAGTCCAGCACCAGGCGGAACACGGCCGGGCTCACCATGTCATGGTCCAGGTTTAGCAGGTTGTCATGCACCACCAGGGACTTGAGGTAGGCGCTGCTGGCCGCCAGCACGTTCTTGTGCGCGCGGAAGAGGGCGTTCTGCACCACGATGATCACGTCGCACAAGAAGCCCTTGGTGCGCTGGTTGTTGAGCTGCAGCAGTAGCTGCCTCGAGTGGCCAGGCGCCTCCATCGTGTCCAGCATCGTCTGCCCAGCACACTCTCCTGCGGGGGACACACACCAGCTGGGTAAGAGCTATGCCGTGCAGTGCCCCTGGCTGCTCGCACCCAGCCCAGCACTGTTCCCCTCCGCTTCCCCTTCCCCTCAGCTGAGCAGGAGCATGGAGCAGCAAGGCCTGGTCACTAACAGAGGAGCCTCAGCGGCCTCCGGGAGTAGGAACCTAGGCCCGCTGGCCCCAGACCGAAGGAGCAGGAGGAGAAAGGCTGTGGATGGAGAAGAGGCCAAGTTAGCCTATTTGTCCCAGACACAGATGCTGCTGGGTGCTCGAGCTGGGTGCTGAGAACTTCCAGGGAGAAAATTATTCGGGCGAAATGACCCTTTCGGAGACAGTTACCCGATTTAAGTAAAATGTCCGCTTCAGGAAAAGTCATCCAGGGCTGAAAAGTTTGCCCAAGTGGGGAGAAAAGGAGCCGAGCAAAAAGCGCCTCCCGCCTCGAGAGAAGTTGCCCCAGTTAGGGGAAGTGATAAGGAGGACGGGAGCACGATGCCCATCGAGGCGCCGCCCTGGCCGGGGGCTGTCAGGCCTTCGTTTGGGCCGGCCGCCCTGGCGCGGCGCGGGGAGCGGAGACAGTGGCTGCGGTGGCGGGCAGAGCGCGAAGGCCGGGCCCTGGCGCGGGGAGGGCGTTATATCGGGGCAGGAGGCTGAGGCAGGAAGCAGGTGGGGGGGAGGGGGGAGCCACGCAGCTCCCAGGGGAGGGAGGGGGCAGCGCCCCAGGCGGGCACGACGCACAGCCGGCTGCGGCCCTGACCCCGGCCTGCGCCCCACCCGTGTTCCGGACCCAGCCCCGGCCTCGACTCTACATCTCTTCTCCAGCTCCCCTCAGCCCCGTCTCCCCCGAAACTCTGCCGCCCCAAACTTGGAGGAAACTTTCCCAACTTCAGACAGGGCGGGAGAAGCGCGCCGGCCTTAGTCCCTCCAGCCCCCAATTTCTCCTCTAGGCCCCCAATTTCAGCAGCCTGGCGGCCCCGGGGACCCACGCCTAGTCTTGAGCCGCCCTGCCCGCGGGCGAGCGCGCCCGCTCCTGTTCCCCGCCTGGCCCGCAGGGCCTCGCGGGCCCGTTACCTGCGGCCGCAGCCCAGCCCGGCTTCCCTCCCCGAGGCTGTGGCAGCTCCTAGCCTGCGCCCCACCCGCCCCGCTGCCAGGCGCCGAGCTGTGCCAGGGCAGCGCCCCTGGCAGCCCCGCCCGCCGGCTCCCCTTGCCTTCCCCTCTCCTCCCCAGCCCATGTGCAGGCAGAGCCGGCCCCGGACCGCTGACCCCGCTGTGAACCCGCCGCCGAGCAGCAGCCCAGCCGTCCCGAGTTCTCTAAGGAAGACACTTAGAGCCCTAAACACCAGCCGCGACCCGGGGCGCCCGCGCCTGAGGATGCTACCCGGCCGGCCCGCGCGTGAGGACCAGCCTGTCCCGGGTCCCATGCCTGCCCCTCCCGGTCGCCAACTCGAGGACCTACCTGGGGGGCATGTCGGAAGCCCCGGGCCCGGCTGCCAGCGGATCCAGGGGGGACGTGGCTGCAATGCGCTGCCCTCCGCCCGCCGGGCCCCCGGTCGGTCTGTCCTGCCGGTCCGTCCTCCCCGCGTCCTGGTCGCGTCTCAGCCCCACCGCGCTTTCCGCACACTCTTATCTGGAGCGGCCCGAACCGGCAGACGCTGCCGCGGCCATGGCGCCACCTCGCGGCCGCGCGGGATGTGTATGGCCGGGCTGCGACCTCTGGCGCACACCTGGGCTGGAGACTTAACAGATGCGGAGCTGAACTGGTGGATATCTGCAGGTTCACACTTCCAGATGTGCCCACCTGAGGACCCAGATATCGGACCTGGGAGTCCCATAAACCTTAGAGTTTTGGGCTGCCAGCTCCCGAGTACATATTTCTATGTAATAAGGCGCCAATTCAGAAAAATTTCTGTTTTCAGAAAGGGAACTCTGAAATCGGGTGTGATGCTAGTCTTGTAACGCTAGCACCAGGGAGTTGGAAGCAGGAGGACCAGGAGTTCAAGGCCAGCCTCTATGCCCTCTCTTGGGGAGTGGGGGGAAGACGGGGGATCGAACACTAGTGACAGTAGGTGGTGAGAGGACGATTTTGGAAATCCTAAATGAGATGAAGGTAGCTAAGTTCGGAGCGGGGAGAGGGGCTTTCATTAGGCATTTCTGAACACCACTACCCACTCCTCGGGAACGTTATCAGTATGTACATCACTAACCGTCGACGTTCAAACTCTGTCCAAGGAGTGACACTCGCAGCCCGCCCCCTCCTGGAGTCCCAACTTCTTGGGCTACTGCGGAGGCTGCTACGGAGAGCACCCCTGTGAAACAGGGTGGAGAGTGTACCAAAGAACCCTCCCTGAACTTACGGGTCTCCAGAAGGAACCTAATATCCTCGACTGAAAAAGGCTGGACAGAGCCCCTTGGGACGTGTCCCCCACCCCCACATCCCTGAGTGATTTTTTTCACCAATCCACCATTTGAGAATTATCACGAGCCGGCGGCTTGAGCTCCAACCCCTCCCAAAAGATCCTACACAACGCCATACGAGGGAGGGCTCCATTCATGTTGGTGACGCCTCTTCTAGGTGGGAGGAGACCGTGCACCCGCTCGTGGGTGCTCTCCGGAAATGTCCCTGCGCAGATGGGCGGAGGCACTAGCACCGTTGCAAGCACCGCGCCTCAGTAGCCCACGCTCAGCCTCCTCCCGCACCTCCTGACCCCCGCCTACACCATGGGGGGGTCCCCCAAACCGCCCACAGCTTCTTATTGGCTGCGCCTTCCTCCGTGGCCAAGCCGGAGAGGCTGGGGCGCAGTTACTATGGTAACCAATGAGGTTCCCAGGATCTCATCTCTCAGAGGCCTTGGAGAGCTTAGCAACCGCGCGGGGCCTCGAGACGGGTGGGGGCCGCGCTGCCGCACCCCACGCTGTCCTCGAGCCCCCACGCCCCCGCTTGAGGTAGTGGCTGAGTCACTCGCCCCGGGGCCGCAGACACGGCCTCTGGCTGTACCAGTGAGACACCAAGGTCTTGGGCGCCCCCTAGAGGCTGCGTTTCATTGCCAGGAGACTTCTGCGCCTGGCCTAGGATTCTTGTCCAAACAAGACAGCCCTTCGCCAGGTTTCCGCAGTGTGCTCCGAGTCCGTCTATTCCACGTACAGCCTTGTATCTCAGCACGAGACAAAACAAGCACTGCGGACCCACAGTCGGCTCCGCAATTTCTGAGCTCTAGGAGAAACGGACACAGTCTCTCCGTCGAGGGATATGCTTTCTAGCTGAAGCGGAGTGTTGGGGACGTGAAGGTTCACCAGAAATACTCTTAGCAATGGCTTTTGACAGATTTAATAGAGTCCTCCCACCAGATCGGAGGCCAAATCCAAATGGCAAGCAAGGGTGTCTGTTTTTTCTCCTTTTAATGGGGTTAGATTGTAGGAGTCTGGAAAGAAGCCCCCAACCTTTTACATAGTGGAGTCTATCCGCTGACTGACCCACACAAGGTTCAACGTGTCCACTCTTAGTTCTTGTTCTATCTCTCTCCACCATACCCCACCTACTCTTAAGCCGCCATTGCATCGCTATGGAGAGAACCACAGCGTCCTGTCCAAGTATCTCCGTGCACTCCCCCGCTCCTCTTCTCCATGCCCCACGCCTCCCGCCCAAGTCCTCGGGTCTTACTATGTAGCCATGGCTGGCCTCGAACTCTCTGTGTAGACCAGGCCGGCCTCAAACTCACAGAGCCTTGTCTGCCTCCGGTGCGCAGGGATTAAAGGCAGATGCGCAATACCATGCCCCCCCTTTTAACTCAACTTTTCCCTCCTTCCTTATCTCCCGGTCAACCTGGTGCAGCTTTCTCCCCTTGCTGAACACATGCCGCCCCCATTTAGAACCTAGAGATAGAATTGGGCTATTCTGGGGAACCTGCCCCACATCGCATGAGCCCATTTGGCCAATTCTCACTCCTCTAGAAAGGGGTTCTTGCCAAGCTCAGTCTCACTCCCTCTCTTATAAACTCCGCCTATGCCTTCTACATCAGTGAGTGCTGAGGTGAGGTGATCCCTCGGTGCCAGAGTTGGCCACTGTCCAGTTGCCCTCCCTCTCCATCACTTGTCAGGCTAGCCCTTCCCTTTGTGGATGCTCTGAACAATTTTCCAGACTCTTTTATAGCGAACCCTCTGCTCATTTCTGAAGTCCGGGCTACGCTCCTCAACTCCCTTACCTTCCCTGCGGTTTCCACCATCTAACTAGTACCTTTCTGCCTGCGGCCCAGTCAAGAAACCTTCATTTCCAGCCTTCACCACCCTTCTTTCCCCAGCCTCTTGCTGGGGTTTCCTTTCCTTGGCCTCCAGAGAGAGAGAGAGAGAGAGAGAGAGAGAGAGAGAGAGAGAGAGAGAGAGAGAGAGAGCGCTACAGTGGCTAGTAGCCGTACGGGGTGTGATACCACCGCGAGGGATCTTCCGGCGTCACAGAGTTGCCCGGTCTAGGAATCCAGGAATGTGGTTGGGGGGCTACCAAGTGAGAACCCCCGAGGTCCAGGCGAGAGAGGACTGAGCCCCCAGGACTCCCGAAGCCCAAAAGGGAGAGTGAATAAACACGCAACGGGGCCGCACCCTCCCTGCACTGCTCTCCTCCAGCCCGCCGCCTGCAGTTCCGGAAAGTTAACCCCTTGGAGACCAAGCCTGGGGTTACGTACTCCCCCTACCCAATCCTTCTTCCGCGCGCACACCCTCCTCCCGCTCCCAACTCCATGTCGCTTCGTCCTGTCCTCCCCTACGCTGCCCCCCCCGCGCGCTTGCCACTATAAATAGCCTCTTTTCCCGTTTCCTAAATTCCCTGCTGACGTCGGCAACGCGTCAGTGTGTAGGAGCCGCGGCCGCATGAATGAGCCGCCGCACGAGTACTACGCGCGCCTATAAAAGCAGCGGCGCCGGCCGGGCTGCGGGAGGCAAGCCGGCACTGGGGCGACGCGGCCCGCCAGGTAAGGACCCATCGACGGTCGGAGATGGGCCGATGCACGGACACCATGGGAAGGCAAGGAGGGGACCGGCGGGCGGTGGGTTGGAGGGTCGCTCCGGAGTGAGGATGCGGGCAGAGTGGGAGGGACGAAGATTCCTTGCAGCTTGGTGGAGCAGGGGCCGGAGGCTGACCCAACCCAATGCAGCACCTGCCGGGACCCAAAATGAAGACGCAGGACACTCTGGAGAAACATCGAGCGTTGAACCGAGCCCCCCGACCCCATTTCACGAGCTGAGCGGCTCCTGCGCCATCCTTCCAAGAAAGTGGGGAGAAGGTGCTGGAGTCCCAGGAGACGCGCCCCCTCAATTCTCTCCCTGTCTGCAGCGCGGTGACTCAGCCTAGATGGCCCCGACTGATTGAGCCAGGGCTGCCACGACAGACAGACGCACACCTCGACCCTGCGACTCTCTCGGGACCCCTGCCCCGCATGCTGCCCAGACGCCCCTTCCCCGTCCTGTCCGGTCCCTTCGGGCTGTCCCTCTGCGCCCAGGACTTCCCGCCTCTGCGAGTGGAGCTGTCCTCTCAGGACCAGGCGGGGGCGGGGCTTCGGCCAGGCACCCCGCTCCACCCCCACCGCCACCGCACTGCCGGAAGTGCCTCCCCACTGGGACATCTTTGACGTCACAGGACTCTGACGTCAACGGTCGCGTGCCTGTCCGCGCGCGTTTGGGCGGAGGGGGGCGTGAGAAGCAGCAGCGCCCCAGCCGCGGGCGACGGGACATCCCCGCCCGGGCAGTGCGCCGGCACCTTGGCTCTAGACTGCTTACTGCCCGGGCCGCCCTCAGTAACAGTCTCCAGTCACGGCCACCGACGCCTGGCCCCGCCCCAGGACCGCCGACCCCGGGCCCCTCCGCGCCTCCCTGCGCCGCTGTCCGCGGTGCTGATGCAGCGCAGGAGCCTCCCTCGGGCCCGCCCGTCCAAGGTCCCCGTGGGCTACTGTGGGCTCTGGTCCCGCACACGCTCGCACAGCCCCAGCCGCCCCCGCCGCCCGCGGTGCTGACGTCAGCCTGACAGTCCCGCCCCCGCGTCTCCAGGGCAACCGTGGCTTTCGATTGTTACTGTGGGAACCGGAGGTAACAGTCTACAGCCATGGTCGCCCCGCAGCACGCCCACGCTCCCCACCACGCCGAGTTCTGCCAGCCCGGGTTTGGGCAGATGCAGAGCAAGAGGCGGGGCGGCGACGCAACATCCGAAGTGTATGCGGGGGTGGCAGGAGGTGGGCTCAGAGAAGCGGCCTATGAGGCTGCTGCCTGCGCATCCACCCAGGCACAGAAGCAAGCCAGGTCCCCGGAGTGTCTGAGCATCCTTTTCAGTTTCCAGTCGAAGTATCTGCTACCTACTGGTGGCGAAAA
>JAQHUG010000288.1:1650507-1710128 GCA_028555095.1 Dicrostonyx torquatus
AGAAAAGCTGGGTGGTGGTGGTTCACGCCTTTAAACCCAGCACTCGGGAGGCAGAAGATGGCAGATCTCTGAGTTTGAGGACAGTCTGGTCTACAGAGTGAGTTCCAGGACAGTCAGAGCTACATAGGGAAACTCTATCTCAAAAATCCAAAGTAAATAATAAAGACATGAAAATTTTTAAGTGTATATATTCTATAGACCACAGAGGAGTTCCAGGGTACACAGAGGCTACTCTGGAACCAGATCAGTAGTTATAACAACTGCTATTTCCTGGTCTTCTGATTTCCAGGCCTGGACTAAGTAATCAAAATACCTACACTGTTGCCATTTATAGGAAACACACCCAGGGTCCAAGGACCTTAATAAACTTGACCAAGCCAGGTACAGCAGTGACTCACGTCCTTTTTTTGCTTTTGTTGTTGTTGTTGTTGTTTTGTTTTGAGATAGAACTCTGTGTCGCCTGGGCTGTCCTGGAACTAGCTCTGTACACCAGGCTGGCCTTGAACTCATGTACCCCAATAGCCCTGCTAGTGCCTAATGCCTTTAATCCCAGAATTTGAGAGGCAGAGGCAGGGGGATCTCTATGAATTTGAGGCTAACCTGAGCAACACAGTGAATTCCAGGATAGCCAAGGCTACACAGTGAGATCCTGTCTCAAAGAACAAAACAAAACCCACTTGCTCAAAGCTACACAGTATCAAGCAATGAATCTGAGATTTGATACCAGGCTTCCCCAACTTGGCTACACTGAACATACCCTCCAGAGCTTACAAGAATTCATCTGTGGCAGCTGCTCTCTCTCTCTCTTTTTTTTTTTTTTTTTTTGGTTTTTTGAGACAGGGTTTCTCAGCTTGTCCTGGAACTAGCTCTTGTAGACCAGAGTGCTGGGATTAAAGGCGTGCGCCATCACCGCCCAGCCTCTCTCTCTCTCTCTTGAAGACCATACATCCTTCTGAGGCCAGCACTCAGAGTGTCTCCCTCACCACACATCTTGAAGCCCCGGATGATGGGCATCCATTATTCTGGCACACATACATGGGGAATAGCCCTCAGGGAACAGGGCGCCAGGTCTAACCTGCGGTACGCCTGCCTATAAGTAAACCTAAAGGCAGAGTATCCTATTCGGGTGTAGCAAAACCTGTGGAACCAGCACCCAAAGCTCTCAGGGGTGGGACTGAGTCACAGTGCCCCACCCACCTCTCTTGCCATTAGCTAGGAAAGGACTCCCCTCCCAACCAGAATCAGAATCAGAGGAGCTGTGAGCTCTGAGGCTGGCTGCATTCACACAACATTAAGCATTTCCATTACCTAAAATAATTAGGTGGCAGGAGACACACTGCTCCTGCTTGTTAGCTGTCCGGATGCTAAATTAATGGGGCTACAGCCTGGGCGTGCCCATCCATCTTCTCCAATTATATTCCCTCCATTTCTACCCATCCTGATCCCCCCATCAGGCCTTCTGAGTTCTGTCTCCACCCTAGGCATAGTTGTCTGGATGGAAGATGGAACACAGGGAAGGTGCAGGTAAACCTCAAGTGTCGTCCCCACCCCTCCCAGCCCCATCTTGCAAAGTGACCTTGAGCGCACAGGTTAGGAGCTTGAGACTCAACCTCTTTTCCTGTATCAGGAGCCTGAGGCTCCTTCCCTGAGTGGGTTTTGTATGTCTCTGCAAACTAGCCTCCATTTTTAACTTACACAACAGCTTCTACTTCCTTGGGTAGTCGAGGGGATGTGCAGCCAAGGATCTCCCCAGGGGACAGGGGCTTGCACTGTGGGACAGTGACATGATAATCAGCTTTCAGCTCCTGTGCAGCTGCCTGTATTGACAATGAGGGAAGGAAAATAAGTGGCTGGGAGAAATTCTAGGCCAGAGGAAGAGGTCAGAGCAGCAGGCATCATGGGAGCCAGGAGCACCCTGGAGTACCCTCTCTACCCCCATGGGATGCTGGCAAACTTACCTGCAAAGTTGACACAAACTGAATGGTGCTGACCAGAGCAAGCGAGCTGCCTGGGGCAAAAGTGAGGCGGATGGAGTCCAGAAGGTGGGCTGTATCTATCCGGATATCCACAAAGACATACAACACACGGAAGTTTTGAACTGATGTATCCATGGGAACTACAGAGAAGAGTTCAAAACACTGTTCTAAAAGGCAGGAGGAGCTAGGAACCTGGCCCAGTCCCAATCTTAAAAATAACCTGGACAGTGGCTTCAGCTTGGGGGGATTAGGAGAGAAGGGCAGGTCACAGTCTCCTAGAACACTTTCTCATCACTTAACTGGGTACCCAGCCTATTCTACCACCAAGAGCCTTTCAAACACCTGCATCTGCCAGGTGTGGCAATGCACACCTGTAATCCTAGCAGCTGGGAGGCCAAAACAGGAGGACAGCTGTTAGGTTCCAGGCCTTCCTGAGCTACAGAGTGAGACTTTCTCAGACAAATAAAAACATCAAACATGCATGGCATGTTTGAGTACTGTCTCAGTGAGACAGTAGAATGATTTCCAAGGCAGCCAAATCCAGAGGAAAGAGCCACCAGCAAACTAGAAAGGCCGAAGTCATCCTGGAAACCAGAAGGGATTCCGGGCTTGCAAGCAAGACAAGAGCACATGACAGAGAAAGTTATCCTGCAGCCTGCCTCCCTGCCAGTACTCTAGTGTCCCAGCCCACCATACCTAGACAGCTGTGGCCATAGTGCACCAGAAAGTCGACTCCCAAGGCCCTTGCAGTAAAGTCATCTACACAGCAAGCCCCGTAGGTCACATCGCCCATCACCATCACTTCAGCCTTTGTGAACCTGTTGAGGAAACAATGGGACGGTGACACAGAATGAGTCTGGAGGTAGTCCTAGCTCTGGAGGTGTCTCAGGACCAAGCTCTTCTTTCTCCACATCTTCCAAGTCCTTGAGTTGGCAGCTGCCAACCAAGAGTGGGAGGGGTGCAGCTGCCACCTCCCTCAGCCCTGGCAGCAGCTCCTAGAACAGTTGCTATGTGAGGATACGTCTGCAGCACCCTGCCCAGCCCTAGACTGCAAGCAGGACCCCTACCCCAACGAAGTGTATGTGCAGAGTCCAACACAGACCATCCCCCAGACTCTGACTCATCCTACCCAGGCAACAAAAGATCTCCCCACCCTCCCTCACAAGTACTGGCACTGTTGTCTGTGTGGGCATGGAGGCACGGATACGTAATGGCCTCCCCCTGCCCAGACCCCACCAACTCCCCACCCTTAGGCAAGGCCATGGGTGCCCGGAATGGGGAGGACCCATGCACAGCTCCCCCACAGCACATGGCGCTGCCCACACTCCTCATGCATCAGGACGAGTGGGCTCTGGACAGCACATTGTTATAAGATCTGTTGCCAGGTCTGAATCACTGGGGGGCAGGGTGGGAAGGAAAGACCCTGTACCCCTAAACTCACCGCTGGAACAGCAGGAGGCTGAGTTCTCCTAGGAGGAGAGCATACCTGGGCACAGATGCTGGCTCTGTGACTGGGTTCCCCCAGTCTTCCCCTGGGGTGTGTAGTGGGGGAAGCTGAAAGGCTGCCAATCCGCCCCCCTCCTCCACCCCTTCCCCTAATCAGGCTGTGCACAGAAGCAGAATATTCAGCTCCTTAGAATGCAGCCCAGGCTCTGAGTCAGCCAGAGCACTTAATTTTTTATAGATTAAAATGTATGCAAATTGGCCTGAGCCCCAGAGAGCATCCCCAAGGGGCAAGAGGGTGGGAGCCAGGAAGTGGGTCTGTGGTGGCAGGGAGGGAGAGGGATGAGGGCAGCAGCAGGGAAGTGGGAGGTTCTCAGCACTAGGTGACCTCCCCTTTCTTCATTCCCCTCCCTGTGCTCAAGCTGGCTCCAGATGGCTGAGCACTGTTTTCCCCCCACCCCAGCAATGGCTCATTGTCATGAAGAAACTTAGAAGGAGGGGGTAGAGGAACTGAATACCTTTCCCTAGGCTTCTCTCTCCTCTGCCATCCATGCCTACTCCCACCCAAATTGAGCCAGAGAAAAAGAGACACCCTCTTCAACTCTTACCCCTCCTCTCTGCCCCCACCCTTAACAGCAGACCCTCACCCATTTAGGTTTCTCCCAGATGCTACCACCTGCTCTGGCCTAAAAACTAGAATTAATTTCTTTGCCCTTGTCCAGATTATACAGGGGAAGGGAGTTTTGTGTTGAGTTTTTCCCTTTATGTGTATAGACTTGTAGGAGGCTTAGGGGCTAGCCAGTGTGGTCCAGAAGAGAAGAATTAGGCCAACAGGCATATCTATATTGGGCAAAGACTCAGCTAGCTCTCTAGTGCCCAAGCCTTACCTTTCCAAGATATCCACAATGGTGCAGGCAAAGAGGAGGAGGCCTTCTGGCATTTGTAAGGCCACTGCAAGACAAAGAAGACATGAAAGCAGAGGGCCAGAGATGGGAAACGGGGACATGGCTGTGTCTGGGCAGGTGACCTCTCCAACCTCACCCCAGCTCCATCCTTTGGGGGCTCACCCTTCTTGGCCTGGGCTTGCTGGATCCTCCAGATGGTCTTCGGAATCTCAAAGTTGTAGTTAGAAGGCAGGGCTTGGACAGCAGTCTGTAGCTGGGGGTTGTTCAGGATCTCAGGGGGGATCTGATTGGCCAGTCGACCCCGAGAAATGCGCCCTAGAACAAACAAGAGGCCTGGGTCTGCATCTGCCCTAGACCCCAGGCAACCAGAGCCACTTAATCTGTTAATGCTAAAATGAAGGCCCAGGTTCCAAACACAAAGGACATCCACCCAGCTTTTGCTTCAATCAAATTATCCTACAGATAGAGATGGCCCATACACCAGGGGAAAAACTTGCACAATTTATTTCTATGCTGTAAGATCACTAGCATAGAAGTAATCATAAATCATAAACAGCGGTGTGGTTCACCCAAGACTAGAAATGGCACAAAGAAGACTGAAAAGCAGAGAGTCTGGTCACACAACTGCAGTCCCATTGACTTGGGCCACACTGATTAACTCATGCCTTCATCCCTCTTCTCAGTTAAAAGGGGAATAAAGCTGGGCATGGTGTGCACACTCAAGGCAGGAGGATGGAGGAGTCAAGACCAACAAGGAGGATGCCAGGTGGTGGTGGTGCATGCCTTTAATCCCAGCACTCAAGAGGCAGAGGCAGGCGAATCTCTGTGAGTTCGAGACCAGCCTGGTCTACAAGAGCTAGCTCCAGGACAGGCCCCAAAAGCTACAGAAAAACCCTGTCTCGAAAAACAAAACAAACAAACAAACAAAAGACCAATAAGGGCAACATAAAAGACCTTGTCTCAAAAAAACCAAAAACCCACCTCTAATTTGAGGCTAGCCTGGCCTATACAACAAGTGCCAAGCCACCCAGAGCGAAATAGCGAGACCCAGTCTCAGAAAACAGCAACAACAACCCACAAAAGAAAAGGTAAAGTGCTTGTCACATAAACAATGAGGACCTTGAGTTCAGATCCCCCAGCACCCACCCACCCCTACACACAAAGCTGATCACAACACAAAGTCAGGCGGTGGCAGCAGTCAGGATCTCTGTGACTTCAATGCCAGCCTGGTCTACAGAGTGAGTTCCAGGACAAAACAGAGCTACAGAGCAGCTGTTACACAGAGAAACCCTGTCTTGAAAAAAAAAAAAAAGCTGGTCACAACATCAGGCCTGTGTTTCCAGCGCTGGCCTGTTGGACAACCGGTCTAGGCAAATCACTGAGCTCCAGGTTCAGTGACTGTGACTGACTGAAAGACTGAAGATGGGGTGCTGCAGACGGCTCAGCAGTTATGAGCACTGGTTACTGACAACAGCCTGTAAATCCAACTCCAGGGGATCCAACACCCATTTCAGGCTTCCTGGGGTCCCTGTGCATGTGTGCATACAGGAAACACACACACACAAATAAAAAAAAAATAAATCCTTAAAAAACAAACAAATAGCTGGACAGTGGTGGCACAGGCCTTTAATCCTAGCACTTGGGAGGCAGAGACAGGCAGATCTCTGTGACTTTGAGGTCAGCCTGACTTACATAACTAGTTCTAGAACAGCCAACGCTACACAGAAAAAT
The DNA here is from genome assembly GCA_028555095.1 of Dicrostonyx torquatus. NCBI lineage: Eukaryota > Metazoa > Chordata > Mammalia > Rodentia > Cricetidae > Dicrostonyx > Dicrostonyx torquatus. The sequence continues at coordinate 1,656,563 of JAQHUG010000288.1, forward strand.
GTGTGTGTGTGTGTGTGTGTGTGTGTGTGTGTGTGTGTACCCATGGAAGAAGGGCATTGGACCTCAGAAGCTGAGTCATAGGTGGTTTTGAGCCACCCAATATGGGTTCTGGGAGCAGAACTCAGGACTTCTGAAAGATCAACGCCTGGACCACCTCTCTAACCTCTTCCTTGGAGTTTTTAAATAGCACGTCTAACCTGTGGTCCAGGAGTGTGTCCCAGGAGAGCTATGAATGTAGCCTCTAAGCCTGAGGACTTGACTTCAATTCCCTGAACCCATATGGTAAAAAGAGAACTGACTTCCTTGAGTGATGTTATAATCTCCACACACATGCTGCTGTGCAGCTGTATATGCACATGTGTGCACACAATACATACATAACAAATAAATGTTTATTCTATTCTTTTTTTCTCTGAGATAGGGTCTCTCGTGTAGTCTTGGCTGTCCTAGAATTCACTCTGTAGAGCAGGCTGGCCTCAAATCCACCTGCCTCTGCCTCTCAAGTGCCAGGATTAAAGGTATACTACCCTGCCTGACTTTAAAAATTTTTTTTTTTTTTAATTTAAAAAGGTGGCGATCAAGGTACCTGACACTAACCTCTGGTCTACATACATGCGTGTACATACACACACACACACACACACACACACACACATACACACACACACACAATTAAGCTGGGCATGGTACAGGCGGCCTGTAATTTCTGCTACTTAGGAAGGCAGGAAAATCAAAAGTTCACAGCCAGCCTGAGCAACTTAATGAGACTTTGTCTCAAAATGAAAAGTGAAGATGGTGAGTTGTATAACTCAGGCTGCTTGCTTAGCATGTACAAGGTCCTGGGTTCAATACCCAGTATCCATCTCCTCTCTCTCCCCTTCCCTCCCTCCCTCTCTATCTCTCTCTCTCTGTAATTTTATTTTAAAGATTTATTTATTTATTATGTATACAATATTCTGCCTGCTTGTCAGAAGAGGGCACCAGATCTCATTATAGATGGTTGTGAGCCACCATGTGGTTGCTGGGAATTGTACTCAGGACCTTTGGAAGAGCAACCAGTGCTCTTAACCTCTAAGCCATCTCTCCAGGCCCTCTCTATAATTTTTTAAAATTTTGATGGTGGCAGTCATGGTTAATTGTTTAGGTTTCAGTGAAACCCTGTCTCAAAACAGACACAATTGGTGGCAGAGGGGGGCAGCTCAGTCGTTAAGAGCACATGCTGCAGCCTGGTGGTGGTGGTGGTACATGTCTTTAATCCCAGCTATTGGGAGGCGGAGGCAGGTAGATCTCTGTGAGTTCAAGACCAGCCTGGTCTACAAGAACTAGTTCCAAAGCTACAGAGAAACTCTGTGTCAAAAAAAAAAAAAAAAAGCACATGCTGCTTTTCTAAAGGACCAGTGTTTGAGTCCCAGCACTCTCACTGGGCAGCTCATAACCACCTGTAACTCCAGCTCCAGGGGAATCTGACAGTTTCTTCCTACCTCTTCTATCACCCACACAGGTGACACACATACACATAAGTAAAAGTAAACTTTAAAAAAACCTTTTTTTGATTAAAGGGAAATAAGCACCATACACTGAACTGACTTAACGAGTTCCCTAGTCTGTAGCCCTCATGTTTGTTCAAGGGCAGAAAGAACACACTTTAGTAACATTAGAGGACAAACAGATAAGAAAAGTGACTTTACATATTAGGAGGAACATTCTAGCCTGGGCAGAGAGGTATATAAATAAGCCCTTGAACAAAAAGAAAATACTGAAGCCAGCAGGAAAGTCTAGAGGCCTATATCCAAACTTGAGGATCTGGGCTCCATCCCTGGGCCCCACATGAAGGGAGAAAACTGAGTCCACTAGCTGTCCTTTGACACCCATAGGCACTGTGACACACATGTCAAATAAGTATATTTTTATTTTTGTTTTGGTTTTTTGAGACAGGGTTTCTCTGTAGCTTTGGAGCCTGTCCTGGAACTAGCTCTTGTAGACCAGGCTGGTCTCAAACTCACAAAGATTCACCTGCCTCTGCCTCCCGAGTGCTGGGATTAAAGGCGTGCGCCACCACCGCCCGGCTCAAATAAATATAAATAATGTAAAATAAGTAAAATGAATGTGTAAAAAAACTAAAATTTAGAAAAAAATCCCATTTCTGTTTTTTTTTTGTTTTGTTTTGTTTTGTAGATAGGGTTTCCCTGTGGCTTTGGAGCCTGAGCTGGAGCTAGCTCTTGTAGACCAGGCGCACGCCTTTAATCCCAGCACTCGGGAGGCAGAGGCAGGTGGATCTTTGTGAGTTCGAGACCAGCCTGGTCTACAAGAGCTAGCTCCAGCTCAGGCTCCAAAGCCACAGAGAAACCTTCTCGAAAAACCAAAAAAAAAAGAAAGAAAGAAAGGCGTGCGCCACCACCGCCCGGCCCATTTCTGTTTTTTTTTTTTTTAAAAAAAAAAATACGTAGGTTCACCAGCAAGGAATTATCCTGGACATCCTATTCTCCCCAGCACAGGGTCTTACTAGGAGCCAAACAGTTTGGAGATGTGAAAAGACAAGAAATTAATGTAGTCATCTGTACCTACAGAGCCTGTGTTATATACCAGAACTTCTGCTAGGGTCCCTATGATAGGAGATCCTCCCAGACCTGTCCGCTCATCTACTGTGGTGGTGGGCTGTGTTGAAGAACTCTATAGCCTGGTAAGCTGGGGCCCTGAGATCACATTTAAATATTACCGCTGTCAGAGCATTTGGTCAGTTGTTTTCATGGCCTTGGACAAACTAGACTTGCCGGCTTCCCGGCAGAATCTCTTAGACAGGTCCAACTCCCTTGCGGTCTTTTTGGACGTGGCACACGAGCTAGCCTGAGGAGCCGTAAGCACCTCCTCCTTTTCCAAGGCTGTCATCTTCTGTTTTCATCAGCGTACCTCGCCCCCCAGTTGAGTAGAGATCCTTAGGCCAGCCAGGGTAGTACTTTAGTCCTTACACCTAGCACAGGGCTGGCATTTAGTGGGCGCTTGTTAGTGCCCGGCGAAGGATACCAAGCGCCTCTCGCATAAATAAAAGCATTCCTTCCGAGTCCACTTGTAAAACGCCACGCACCCTTTCCCCTGGGTCTGTCTTATCTGTCACTCTTACGAAGTCAGTCTGCCAGCCCGGATTGGGTGTAGTTCCGCCTTGAGGATCATAAACTCTAAGGAGGAACAGCTCTTCCCGTCCCGAAGGACTGGGTTCCTGGGTCTCTGGTGATGGGAGTCCAAAACCTCTAACAGCATGAGGCTCTCGAGTCTCAAGGAGAAAGGAGTCACCTTCAGCCCTGTCCCTGACCTGGGGGTCCCAGCCGAGATGCAAAGCCTTCAGACACAGCATTGCTGCACCCACCTCTGCCAGGGCCGACTCGGCTTCCTGGCTCCGCTGTCTCGGAAACAACCAGCGCCGCCATCACCCAGGAGCCCACGTGGGGACCAAAAAGGCAGTGCTGGAAGATCGCGGAGAACCCAGGCAGCACTATCGACAGCCGAGCGACAGGCAGAGGGCGGGAACTCTCGCAGGGCGGAGACTAAAAGGGAGATGTGGGCGGTGCTACAATGGGCCGCCTTCGATCCAAAAGGTCTGGACTCTCAGGACTCTCCGGTCCTCTAGTGGTCTCAAGAACACTGCAGTTGCCTTCTGAATGACTTTGTCACCAAGTTGCTCTTCCCTGGCCTGGTTTAAAGCTGTCACTCCCCAATAAATGTGCCTGAACGAGTTCTGCCGACCTTCCTGTTGCTCCCCACGCTCACCCTCATTCTTTTTTGGTAAGCAGTAGTCTGTCAGCTGACATGGACACATTCTCCACCCCAGAGGACGCTGCTGTCCCAAAAGAATGGAACCTTAGCGCCTACCAGCCCAGCTCCCACGCTGAAAATTTGGTGTGGATTGCTGTGCACCCACCATGTGGAGGGTTGATATGGGAAAAGCTGGCACCCAAGGGAGAGCCTGAAAACTGCAAAGGCTTTCTTGGAAGGATGAGGCAGCCAGAGACCTCCAATTCCCTAAACCTTCTGGGTTCTGGCAAGCTTTGGCCTGTCTAGGCTGTCTTTCAGGCGATAGCCTTTTTCCTGATCGGTGAACAGCACTCCTGGGACCCTAAAGAGAAGGCAGAGCTGTCAGTGAGACAGCCTTGACCTTTGTAAAAACAAAGCACCTGCAGGGATGACCCTCAGCAGTCAGAACCACAAAGCCAGGTCACCAGGACTCTGAACTCCTCCCCACCATCACTGCCATCCTCCTCTCTTTGCATTGGTACCATGAGCACAGCTGTCCCTTTAAGACAGCTCTGTGGCCTAAGGCTCCCCTGGAGGCCCTCCCTGCTTGGAAACCCCTAATTAAGGTGTAGAGAGACTTAAAAACAAGCAGTGGGGACAGGCCTTGCCTGGGAGGCTGCTCAGAGGAGAGATAGCTCAGCAGGCTGGGAGTGAGCAGCCGCCAAGGGAAAGGATAGAAAGGGTCAGCGCCCCTCAGTCTGTGCCACTCTGAGGACACTATGACCTGGCTCAGAATATGTTCATTGTGGAACAATCTTTCACCTTGATGAGAGTCCAGCCTGGCCTTCCCATGCCTTCCAGCTTTTCTGAACACCCCCCAACCCCTCAGAGTGCAGGGTCTGAGCTCCAGTAGCCAATTCTGTTCCCTTGGTACACCAAAACCTAGACTCCCTGTGGATGGCTTTCTTTCTGGCTTTAGCTTCAATTTCCATGGTGAAGATTGTCACCAGTGGCACAGTGGCTTCTCCTCAGCAACTGCCTCATCCCCTGGGTCCTTTACCTGGCCAGAGGTATGCCCATGTCCTAACACTGAGTAATTTACATGAGTAATTTTCATCACTCATGACCAGCTCTGCCCCATTAGGAAGCCAGGTGATACTGAGGAAAACTGCAGCGCAAAACAATGAGTGTCCCTAAGACCTTGCCGCACAGGGCACAGGACAGCTTGGGATGAAGATACTTCCATGTGTCCGTGGGGGTCTCCCTTCCTGGGTTACTCAGATGTCTGAGTAATTACCACCTGATGAGAAGGCAGACTTGATGTACCCCTCCCCCATTACAGCACAGCACCCACCAACAGCCACCCCCATCCCCTGGCTGGACTCCAAGTCAGCATCCAGCCCTCCTGAAACCCAAAAATAACTGCTTCTCACACTCATGCCGCCCAACTTTACCCAGTATATTGGAGTTCGTGGGGCAAGGGGGTCATGGGGAAGTGGCATGGGAAGGTGGGAAAGGAACGGCATACCCTCATTTGGGCCCACACTTTATCACTGCTTACTGGGTGCTCTTGAGCAAGCTGTTTAGCCTCTCTGGGCCTTAGTTTTATGGATTGCCTCCACAGGTCTCCGTGTCCTAGAGTTTCGTCTGGCAGAACTCAGGCGGTGCAGGGTCAGAGGAGTTCTGCAGCTGGAGAGGGCTATGAGAAGGAAGGCTTTGTGTTCCCAACTCTAGCAGGACCAAGCTGGGGAATCTTCTAAATAAGGTTACTTTAGATCTTCAAACATTTGTGCTTTCTATCCTTCCTGGGTGCTCTTTCCTATCAACCTGTTGAACCCAGACTTCAAGGGCACCTTTTCTGAGTCTCCCTCACACCTTATGTTGCTTCCTAGTCAGCCCCTTCCTGTATCTGGTAACTTTAGATGCTCTTGACCATAGCTTGTGGGTCTTCTATCATTTGTTTTTGTTTTTGTTTTTGTTTTTTTTTTTTTTTGAGACAGGGTTTCTCTATAGCTTTGGAGCCTGTCCTGGAACTAGCTATTCTAGACCAGGCTGGTCTCGAACTCACAGAGATCCATCTGCCTCTGCCTCACAAGTGCGAGTGCTGGGATTAAAGGCGAGCATCACCACCGCCCGGTTCTATCATTTGCTTTTGATTGTCCTGAGGCCGATGTTCTGAGTACCTTAGGGAACTGACTACCTGAATGATAATGACCTTGCTTTTGATCATCCTGTCACACACCAAGTTTACTCCACAGAGGACTTCTCTCTGTTCAGATGACAGTTGTCAAATCAGCTCCATCTCCATGCCGACTGCCACTCCCACCACAGTGAGCTTCTGAACAACACCCCGCTTGTTTTTCTTCCAGGCTCTACGGTCTCATTTGAACTTTTGTCATTTGGTCCTATTAGAATATAAACTCCAGAAAGACAATGACCTTCTCTTTCTCACTGACTGAATTCCCACATAGTGTAAGGTTCGACTGGGTGACCTGGCCCAGTCTTTTTCCCTCTTTCGGAGTCATTCTTATCTCAAGCCAGTAGAGGGTGCCGGCCTCCACCTAGGATCTCTGCTGGCTTGAACCTTCCGGGCACTTAGCCCAGAGGGGCCCTTACAGGACCCGCTTTCCAGGAGATAACCTCCTCTCCGTTAGGAGAATCCACGCACGGGCGGGGTCTGTGTAGGACCGGTGGGGACCAGAGGCCCTCCAGCCGGAGATAGTCCACCTGAATTTGTATCAGTTCTTTATAGGATTTTCAACTGGACCCTCTCGATTGCTTGTTGTCCCGCACATCTACCCCCAAAGAACAGTGTCTTAGGACTCGGGATGGGGAGACCGCTATTTCTCCAAAGCTGTTCTGGGCGGGCAGGGAAGAGCCATCGAGACTCGCAGGAGGAAGGGGCACCGGTTAGAAGGAGACGGGGCAAGGGTGTTGGACTTGTGATCAGGACTCAGGGAGGGCACACGCTTCTAGCCGCTTCTCTCAGTGACCTCCAGCCGCGAAGGGCGAACAGGCGGGGGCTGGGCTGCGGGTGCGTGCTCTGAGAAGCCTGCGGGGCCGGGGAGGGCGGTTCCCAGTCGCCCGACGACTCGCCTAGGACTGGGGCAGGTACTTGGACGGACGCGGGCCGAGGATCATCCCCGGGGGCAGGTGCGGCGAAAACACCTTGGGAGGCGGCGCCGCACGGCTGAGCTCCGCTGCCCTGGGAATAGGACGGCGCTCCGCACCGCGAGCTGAGAGCACTTTCATAAATTTTGTATGGGAGGCGCTCCGTGAGCGGGGGCGGGGAGCGGAGCGGGAGGGAGGGAACTGAAGAGCGAGGGAGGGAGGGAGGAGGAAGAGAGGTGGGGGAAGCCAGGGGGAGGAAGGGAGGCGCCCCGCTCGGCGGATCGCTCGGTCCTGCAAACGCGCGCCGGGCGCTTCCCCGGGAGCTGGGCTGTGCGTGTGAGCGCCCTTTTGCAGCAACCGCTGCCCGAGGGGGCGGGGAAGAGGGGACTCCGGCCGGCCGGCCAGGGGGTGGCGTCCCCCCCTCAAAACCGCCTGCAAAGTGTTTGGGGAGGCACAATCAGGCCGCCTGCTCGGCGGAACAAGCCACTCGCCCCGGGTCTGAGCGAGCGCACTGGGTTGGTTGGGAGCGGTTGCTAGCGGGCGCCGGTGCCCTGGGCGCCGGGCTTGGGCTCACCATGCTCCTGCGGGAACGGGTCACCGGGCACAACCGGATTCCTGGCTTGCCCCCGCCTCGACGAGCTCGGATTAGCTGCAGCTGGCTCCCAGGGATTTGAATCTGGACCCCAGGAGGGAGCGCGCCTAGGCCGACCTCGGAGCGGCGGCCCCTTGGCAAACATGCTTCGCAAAGGTGAGTGGGAACCGTAGGAGCAAGTTGGAGTTGAATGGAACTAGGCAGAGCCTTAAGTCCCCGGAACCGTCGAGCGCCGGGGAAATGGGTCTCGGAAGCAGACCCCCGCTAGCTGGCTGGCTTTTGTCACAGGCACCCGCCGTGCGCCTGCTGCTGGAGCTGAGATTCCGTTGGTGGCCTGTTGCGAAACACGGGGTTTGTTCGTGGATCTAGTGGCCAGGCCTCAGGGGTCTGTTTCAAGGGCTCAGAGACCAGAGTAGAAGCCTTTGGTAAAAAGGGAGCTGGTCTCCTGGGACCTTTGCTTTGCCATTATAAAGTTTTACACTTGCAGGCTCCATCCCCTGCTCGGGCACCTGCCCTTGCTTCTGCTGCTTCAGCACCGGGTACCAGCACGGTCAGTTACCATGAGACCCTGGCGCTCACCGCGGGTCCTAACTAGGCATCTTCCTAGCATCCTAGCCTTATCCCCAGGGACGGGACAAGCCCTGAGCACTCAGTGACTGAGGGTGGGGAGTGGCAAGCGCTAGAAGTCCGGTTTCTCAAACTTTCCTCATGCCTGTATCGGAGGGACGCGACAGCGAAGGCCGAGCTGGCAGTGTGCGCGGCCAGAGCCAGGCTCAACTTGACCGGAGCTGTCTCGGCGACCACCTCGCCCAGACTCCCCGGCAGCAGGAGCGCAGCAAAGTTGGCGCGGGTGCTGGGGAAGTCCTGCCGCGCCCCCACGTGGTTGCGGTTCTGGGTGCTGTCCCTCCGGTCCAGAAAGGGCAGGTGACCACATGTGAGCCCGCGGACCTGTCACCCTCTGCTCCCCGCCTCTGCACGTGTCTCTTTGCTCCGAGTTCCCAGTGGGCTGGCTGTGGCGCCCCTCTGGGACCCCCTTGTCCCTAGCCTGGGCCCGGCGGCTGCTGAACTGCGGTGTCTGCTGCTGGCTGCTCCCGCCCTGCGGGAGCCAGCTGAGGCGGGAGCTCAGGTAGCGGAGGGGCCTGATCCCTGCGCTCCGCGCTCCAGCCTTAATCCGCCCCTGTTTCCATGGCAACAGACCGAGGTGTCGTAAGCATAGGATTCTGACCTCACAGCAGGATGGGGAAAGAGAAAACGGGCAGGGGGAGGTGGGTAAAGGTGGGGGAAGCAAAGCCCCACGACGGGCGGACAGAAGCAGATGATGGTAGAGAGTCAGATAAGCAGGCCAGACAGGTGGGTAAAGAAGCCACACCTTCCATATGAGCAGAAAAGGTTGAGTGATGGTCCAGCCTCAGGCAACCGTGGAGGCTTAGTTGCCCCACCGTGTAAGAACAGTCACAAACTTGTGTATGACTTGTGCCCTCCACGTGGTCGGTACAGTACGGAGAGGGGGACGACACACTGCCTTTTGCTGTGGTGTGGGGCAATTCTCTGCAGTAGTTAGAGGAACTGCTTTGCTGTTGACACCCCGGTTCCTTTCACTGCAGAAAGACACGGAAAGTCATTTTTGACACTCAGCAGGCTGGCCAGTGTGTCGGCACAGGAAGGTGACTTTACAGAGATGAAGACAGTGGAGTCTGAAAAGCCTGGGCACAGAGCATGTAGACTCGTTCTAGTGGGGAAGGCTTTTTAAAAGGCTGCCATGTCTGGTCTGCAGGTCTGTGATGGAGATAATGGAGAAGAACTGACGTCTCATTTCCCTTTTGGTCTTTTGTCTTTTGGCAGTTTACAGTTAAGAATGAGCCACAAAGCAGCCCACACACTTTATTTATATGGTTTAGGTTCCTGGGGAGGCTTCAGCAGCCTTTAGGAGCTCTCTGGTATCCTTGCTAGCCAGAAGTCCCAGTGCATCCTGGGAGAGGGATGCTCCCTGGGAGAAGGCTCCTTTCCCTGCTCATGAGGTGGCCAATGGAAGCCTGGTAGTCACGCGTGTTTGCCACTTGGGTTGACTAGAGAGATTCAATCAATTGAAGTTCACACCTGGATTGACTTGAAGGAAACAGAGCAGAGAAACCCTCGCCAAGGCTGAGTGGGGCGTGGGTGGCCTGGAGCCTGCTCATGGGACACTGTGTGAGCAAATGACTTTTGTTTTGGTGCTTTTCCTGGGCAATTTTCTCATAGGTCGCTGGTCCGATACCATGATTTTGTCTCTTCTGCACATGTAGAGATGCTCAGATGCCTGTGTGGATTGTAGGTGTGTGCCAAAAGCCAGAATATGCCCCGGGCTAATGCCAAGGGAGGTGAGCATTGAAGTTTCTGTTTGTGGAATTGTTCCGAAAGGCTCCAAATAGCAAGGTTTACAGGTTGATTTGAGAAGGCAGTTGCCTGGCTGGTGCAGAATCCTACATGGGGTCCTGGACCTGGATGAACTTAATAGTTTATGATTTGGAAGAGGGTTTGAAGGAAGGAAATGTATTCTTCCTAGAGGGGGAAGGACAGGCCCTAGACCATGAGAGTCATCTCTCTGATTTCTGATTGTCCTAGTAAAGCTATTTTTGTCAGGCCTTTTTGGGGGGTTGGATATCTTTATCTCTTAATAAAGGGACTCCACTGGCTACCACTGTGTGAATCAGAAGCATCCCAGTGAAATCCAGCTGCTGACAGGGCTGACATCTGAAGACTTCAGCAGCTGCTTTGCCAGTGTTTCCAGCTCATAGTCTAGCTACCCTGACAGAACCAGGGACATAAAAAGCAAGCCTCTGGTCAAGAGAGATGAGAGGCATCAAGGCAAGCAAGGCCCCCAAGCCATCCAGCAGTCTCCAGGAAGGAAGGACAGCCTGCTGGGGTTTTTACCGTTCCAGAACTGCAACACTTAAGATCAGGATCTAGGTTTCTCATTTTTAGGACTATAAAAACTGAACGCAAATCAAGAGCCCCTGGGCTAATACAGAGCCCTTTCCTTAAAGTTTTTGTCTTGTTAAGCAAGGAACTAGAGTGCCAAATAGGCTTTGTTAAGTGGCAGTCTAATTAATAATTTAAAATTGTGTAGCTGTCTTTCATTAGAATTTATCTGTACATCAACCACAAACTCAGTCATACTCGTTTATAAGTTAATGCCATCCCTAAATAATTCAGCAAGTTCTAGATTAAGCCCTGCAATCCAGTAAGATGTTTTTGTTCTCCTGGTGGCCATATCTAGATGGGCTGGCCAGGTAGCTCAGTGGGCTTCTGCTCTGTGGGAAGAACGGAAGCAGAGGGAGTAGGTAGTTTGGTGCTGTGAGGTGGTTAGTGGATTCCACAGAGGTCCCTTAGTGATGTAAGAGTCTCCCCAAGGCAGGTGTGAACGGCTCCATCTCTGCATCCTTCTGAGAACACGAGGACCCAGAATTGTGACAACATGGGCCCCCAATGGAAGGAAGAGAGAATATGGTTCATGGATGGCCAAGACGCTCTTTCCTGCAATGGGAAAGATGTAGAGGGGAAATATGAGATCTTTTCTAGAAAGAGCCGAGATAGTTGACGTTTTTAGTCCAAATTCAGCCACAGAAGTGAAATTTCAGTGTCTCCAACCTTTTTCTATCCCAGTCCTGCCCAGAGATTCAGCCTGATGGAGCCATCCTCACCAAATGCTTCTTTATCATCAACCCCTCAGAAATTTTGCCTCTCCTCATAGCTCCTGGTCCTTCCTCCAGAAGAGAACAGCTAAGAGGAGGTTTTGGGGACACCCAGGCAGAGAGAAAAGGCAGAGGAGGTTGCTAAGTAAAGTCGGTGAGGCGTGGTCTCATCTGCAACCAGAAGTAAGGCGCAGGGTTTCTGCTTGTTTTGTGTTGTTGTATTGAGACGGGGTCTCACTGTGTAGCCCTAGCTATTCTGGAACTCACTCTGTATACACCAGGATGGCCTTGAACTCAGAGATCTACTTGCCTTTGCCTTCCAGAGTCCTGGGTTAAAGGCACGTGGTACCATGCCCAGCAAGAAGTGAGCTAAGGACAGTGGTGACCTTGAATAAGGTAGGCAGTGTGTTTGACCCAGTTCTTGTCCTGAGAGCATAGGGTCCATTCCTTGGTACAGAACTTTTAGGTCCATTTTCTATAGAGAAATTGTTTAGGACCCAAATTCCCAGGATCGATACTGTCCCTTCAGTGAACTTCAAATCTCCAGCTTCTAGCCCATCGGAGGGTTCAATACTGCTGTGGAGACCAGGTGGAGAACCACAGCAGATGTGCACAGAGCCAGGAGAGGCTCTTGGCTGAGTCTGACAAGAGGAAGTCTCATTAGGAAAAGGCAGGGAAGGATAGGTATTTGTCCTCTTAACCTGAGCAGAGTTGCCAACAGAAGGGGACCAAACAGGGGGACCCTGTGGAGTGACTCCACCTCTAAGCTCTAGACACATCTTTGGGATGGGGCCTGAGAAATAACAGAGCAGTCCGTGCCGATGAACTGAGACGGAGGGTGCAGGCATCATGAAGGATGTCGAGAATGGGCCCGTTTGGTACCAACTGTAGTGAAGTAGTGGTTAAGGTTAAAGCAGAGAGGAGATGACAGGGAGGGAACAGATGGCCAAGGAAGCAAAATAGCTGGCAAAAACGGGAACAGAGCCTCCAGGGACAGCAGAAGGCAGGACCTCAGCACCAAGTGCTGGAAGCAGCCCTTTCCTTGGTGTGTGATGGCCAGGCCACCCTGGGTAGAAGTGAGTCAGGGAGCTAGCTGGGTATGACAGCATGTGGATATAATCTGGCACCCAGGAGGCTGAGGCAGGAGGATTGGAAGTTAAGGATCAGTATGGACTACATAGGAAGACACACACATATATCACATACACACACACACCTGGAATGTGGCTCACTGGTAGAGCATTTGTTTAATACTATGTGTCTATCAGCAGTGGTATGGGAGGGAGAAGTGAAACAGAAAAGGAGTCATGGATAGGGATGAGGGAGGGAGCCCTCAGCTGGCATGCCTAAGCTAGCACCCAGGTGCAAGAGCCTTCTTAGATGCTGATGAACAGGGCAAAGAGGCAGGACTAGGTTAGCTCTCACAGAGCGAGGCAAAGCCACCTTGGATCTTCAGAACATGCTTGAAGGAGAAACCTAGGAAGGGATTCAGATGTCACCAGGAAATGCATAGCAGGGCATGGACCATTCTTTCAAACCTACTTGGCTCCATTTGTGCCAACCACTGTCCTCCCACTTACATCTACTGTGGGCTAAGTGCATGCCACCATGCCATCTCCACAGTTGCCAGCAAGATCCAGCTGTGCTTATTCTCACTTTCAAGAAGAGGAAGCTGGGGATGGAGAGATGATTCAGTAGTTAAGAGCGAGTACTGACTGCTTTTGCAGAGGACCTGAGTTCAGTTCTCAGCACCCATATCAGACAGCTCACAACCCCCTGTAACTCCAGTTTCAGGGTACCTGACATCTTCTGGCCTCTGCAGGCGTCTATATCCCCACACAGAGATGCGTAATCAAAATAAGAATAAAAAACTGAGGCACAGGCAGATTCATGTTGTCCTTGGGTTTGTGTCTTCCAGCTAACTTCCTGTTACATCTGGCTGTAGTCCAAGCCTCTAACAAGAACCCACACTATTTTCTCACCCTCTCAACCCCAAAGCTCCACCATCTCATGTGCCCATCTGTCTTGGTTTCTATGACATTTGTTTTGTGGGGTGCTAATGAGTCATTTGTGTCCTGGTAGTTTCCCCCAGAAAGCTCCGTGCCTGAGACCCAGAGTCCTGAACCTCCGTCTCCTGTATCTTCTATTTGAAGTCCCCCTTCGAGTCTGGACAGACCCATCCCTTCCTCTACTGCTGCTCTGTCTTCTTTTTTGCCAACAGACATAGGACAGTTGGCCAGGAGCTCTCAGTCAGCTTCATAGTCTCAAGAAAGGCCCAAGACGGTAGCTTTTGTGGGCCAGTCATATGCTCTCAGCCATCTCCAGTGGCTGCTGTCCCTGGGACCTCTTCCAGGCTAACAGGACTGGCCAACACAGCCACACCCACACTGGTGGGTGGCTAGTCCCTAGAGCAACATGCTGTCCAGGTGATTGGCAGGCTGATTGAGATAAATGCTTCCACTCGTACCGGCTTTTCTCTTTTTATGGTCCAGTCATGGCCTACCAGTCAGGATGACACCTGCAGGACTCAGATGGTTCTGTGCCCTTCCAGCCGCAGTAAATAACCACGCGAAGCAAGGCAGAGTCTAGCTGAATCAGGGTGTGGAAGCGTGAAATCCCACTTCAGAGGGGAGGATTCCCTCCACTCAGTTGAGGAGGCATCTGATCTAATGGATACAATGGGTGCTCGTGAGCCTGTGATTACTGCCTCATCAGTCAGCGAAGTTTGGAGGCGAAACTGCAAACAAGCCCCTGATATCTGACTCACAAGACTCACTCTGGGGGCTTCTGTGCTAGCACAGCAAGAGGGCTGACACGATGCTGTGTGTGAGTGTGTGTGTGTGTGTGTGTGTGTGCAAAAACACCTGGTGAGCATGTAACAGGCTCTGAGTGTGTGTGTGCAAAGCAGCACACCCCAAGTGCACTGGCACAGATGTTAGCACCCACGCTCCTATCCACTAGCATGGCTTCATGCCACAGCATAATGGTGAGCCGCTCATTTGGGGGCCCCAGGAGTGGGTGGGCCACTGCGGTTGTATGTCACATGTTGGGGACAAAGCTTGGCGAGTGGGTGTGTGGCTCGCCCTCTAAGGGGGTGGGTGGGCACGACTCATCATATGTCTGCCAGGGGACGGGCCACTACAGCCTCCAGAGACAGAGCCTCTTGGCAGTTCATTGGCTTCTTTCCAGAGAGTGCTAGCATCATGGTGACAATTTGATTAGTCTACAGGAAACAGAGCAAAAGTCTTCCCTGAGTCAGGGGAAAAGCTGGACTCCCAACTCTCCACCCATGGAGGTGTATGAAAGTTACTTCTGCCTCCAGACAATCAGGGCTCTCTCTGGGCTCATGACCAACTGATTGCGAAGGAGGCCTTTCCATAGGCTTATGTAGAGAGATTCATGAGGCCCTAGGGGAAAAATTGGCATTCTTCTTACGATGATTTATTTATAGGGCTATTGGATGATGGGATGTGGAGGCCAAGGTGCCTCCATTAGCGAGAAGCACACAAGGCAGGAAGCCTTGCTCTGCATTTGACATTTAGTGGGGCGACTCCTACCAGGGAGCTGCTTTTTCTGTTAGAAGGTTTTTGCCTTTAATGTTCTATTCATGGACTTGTCTGGGCTGGCTGAGGGAAAGAAGGAACATGTGGGGAGATGGGCCAGTTTCTGGACACAGAGCCTGGAGAAGTCACCCAGTGGCCAGTGTGGGGACAGCCTGGGCCGGCAGGACACTGGAGAAGAGAGGCTCTTGCACTGTGAGTAGCTGCTCACCTGCCACCTCTTCTGGGCATGTGCTGCATGCAACATGCTGTGTGTCTGCTTTCCTGTCTCTCTCCCTCCACAAGCTGACTGCAGTACTCTAGCAAACCTGGCTTTGGCCTTGGTGACACCCCTTTTTTTCTGGAAACTGTGGAATCATGGGAAGAATCTCATAGTTGGAATCCTGGAACCAGATGAAGGTTCATCTCTGTGACTAGGGCCCTGGGCATATCTTGTCTTCTTTGGGCCTCGGTTTACGCACTTCTAATATGGGTCAATTAGTAGTCTTCAAAATACTTTTTTTGGTTTTTTGAGACAGGGTTTCTCTGTAGCTTTGGAGCCTGTCCTGGAACTAGCTCTTGTAGACCAGGCTGGCCTTGAACTCACAGAGATCCACCTGCCTCTGCCTCCTGAGTGCTGAGATTAAAGGTGTGTGCCACCACTGCCCGGCCTTCAAAATACTTTTCAGCAGTAGAACAGAGTCTTCAATGCTTTCCAGTGTCAGAGCCAGGAGTATGCATAAGGGTGGAGCCCTGGCCATGGCTAAGGAAAGAGCTCCTGCTTTCCTCCAGTTTAGAGGCTTGTGAATCCTGTATGAGCCATCCTAGTAAGGTTGTGCACACTGGAAGGCCACTAGTGTGTTAACAGGGAGAATATTCCTTCTCCCCGGAGCATAAGACTTGAGAGCAGGTTTCCTCTCTTGAATTTGGCTCTGGCTCTCCCATGCTGGTGTCCTGGCGGGGTTATCTATGCTAGCAGCAGCATCCTATCTGTCACTCCTGCCCTCCCCCCACACCATCATCATTCCTCAAGCTAGACAGCTCTGCTCACTTTATCACCGTGGCGCCTTGACTCTGTTGACTGTCTTATCTTCTGACTTCCATAACGACCACTTCCCGGGCCTCTCCCAGTCACCTGCTGCTGGCTGCTCCTCAACTTACCTTCTCAGCTTCATCTCCTTTGCCATCTTCCGCTGAGGTACCACTTGCTGATCCCAGAAAGCATGCTGCTTCTGATGCCCACAGTCTCCTCAGGTGACTCTCAGATGTCCTCACTTGTTGCCTCCCTGGTACTTCAAAACCTAGCATCTCTGGTGTTCTTCCTGTTCCTGCCCCTTGTTTCTTGGCTCTTTCCCTCTTTCCGCATGTTTGGTGTCTAGCACCATTTTATCCCCATGCATCTCAATCCTAGAACCAGAAGTCCCCGCTGATGAGCTTCCCTCCCCCTCCCCCCCTCCTCTGCTGCTGTCCTAGCCTCCACCCCGGCCCAGCTGCCTCTCTGCCTCCTCCACTGCCTTCACCCAAAGTAGGCTCTTCACTGTGCCAGGATTCCACGGTGCTATCTGCTCTTGTCACTCTCTGGTTTACTTTTTTTTCACTGACACATTAAGATTGTACATATTTATGGATACCACGTGATGCCCTGTCACTCACCAGCTTAAAACCTTCAGAGATTCTTTCCTGCAGGGCATGACCCAACTTCCTAGCCTGGCTGTCAAGCCCTCCCACCTCCCCCACCCCACTCCCTATTTTGAACTCTAAGCTCCAGGCCTGCTCAACGAGTTTTCCATTCTACTGAATCATGTTTCTTCCCCATCTCTAAGGATTTGCCCAAATAAATCTGCCTAGAATACTGTTGGATGCTTTCTTCTATATTCCTAATCTTCAGATGGCAGCTGACACCCTGCCTGCCTCCTGGGAATGCATCCCTGGATCAGGGAAGGGTCCTGCTTTACCCCCACTTTATAGCAATTACTTTTCTATTGTCTATGTCCGATGGTCAGTTTGGTCCCATGAAAATTCTGGTCACCACCTTCCCCATTGTCCTGCTAAACCCACTCACCACCCTCACAAGGTTGGCTTGTCCAAGTTCAACAATGGGCTTGTCTACAAGTAGAGGCAAGCCACCATGACTTCTCTGTATCCCCATATGAATTTTTCCAAAAGTGCAGCCCAGAAAGATTCAAGCAGGTAGTTGATGCGGGCAGCGATCCTGGGAACTGCCAGGGGTTAGTGGTGAGCTGACAGAGAGAAGGCAAGGAGCCAGAAATAATGCCCTTGTCACACAGCTTCCCACTGTGGCCATCCAGAACTTAAACTCACCTGGCAAATTTGGGGTACAGTCTGAGAGAGCATGCATCTCTTTATCTCACCCAGAGAGGAAGGCAGGGAAGCCTGGTGGGTTTATACTCTACTCCCCTACCCAAGCATTCACGGGCCAAGCATGGCTTTCTGGAGAGGCATTGATGCCCAGGTGCTTTTGGCTTGCTCTAGGGTTAACAAAGCCAGCAGCAGCTCCTTTGCTAGAGAAAGTGTTTGGCAAAACAGGGTGGGGGTGGTGTTCGAGTGGGAGGGAGGCTGCTGGAAACTGAAATGGTCCAGGCTTGAGCTGTGGGCAGGTCCTGGCTGCATCTGCCACCAGTTCCTGCCAGCGCTGTTCTTTGTTGTTCTTTGTGTCGTTCATATGATACACCCTTCCCTCCCGCAACTCCAGTGTGTGTCTCAGGGTTTCTCGACTCCCCTGTTCCTACCTTGCAGATTCATAAAACCATTCAATCCAAGGTTAGGCAGTGGTGGCACATGCCTTTAATCCCACCACTCAGGAGGTAGAGGCTGGCAGATTTCTGAGTTCCAGTTCAGCCAGGGCTACACAGAAGAAACCCTGTCTGCAAAAACAAACAAACAAAACAAACAAAAATACTCAGTTAATGGGTACTCTGTTTCCTGTCAGATCTAACTAAGCCAGCATCCTGCACGAAGTATTATGCATCCATGGGATGGATTACCGGCTAGTAAATTGATTCTACACATAGACTCAGATACAAACAACTTAGTAGGAAAAGATAGCTTTTACATTGTGTTGCAGCCCTAAGATTAAATCATGAAATCCTCCAGGTTTTTGTTGTTTCCTTGAGACAGGCCTCAATATGTTGTCCACTGGCTTTTCTTTAAACTCCCTGATTCTAGCCATTCTCTATCCTGGTTTCTAGCTGGGATTTCAGACTCCTGGCTAACTTTAGAGCATTTCAGAAAACACACACACACACAGTCTCTGGAGCCAAGAGAAGCTGTAGGGCAGGGTCCCGCAGTGTTTGCTGGGCAACCCCCACCTTCACCCCAAAAGCCACAAGTTCAGGTCCAATTAGTTCAAGTCACAGGAGGAGATTCAGAGGCTACGGGAATGTAGGAATGTGCAAGCCCGGAGGTCTCTTCCTCCCAGGCACAGAAAAAGGCAGGACAGAAAAAGGCAGGACTGGCTCTGTGTGGGGGAAAAACAACACTCTCAACTGGAAAAGTTTAGGTTTGGACTTGGCAGATTTTGAGGGGAACAAAATTTGCACTATTGATTCCATGGCGAATGAAAACCTCTGGTGGACACTCCGGGCTTCCGAGAGCTGAACTGTTTAAATGAGGCTGGAGTGAACATGAGGAGGTGAAATTGCTATCCGCAGCTGAGCGCAGGTGGTGCCCAGGGTGGGAAGACTGCTCTTTTGTCTTCTCTCCAGTCTGTGGAAATGACTTGCTCCTTTGAACTGAGCCTCTCCTCTCCTTACAGGTGGCCTCGGGGTTGCTGCCCAGGCCTGTGGTTTCAGTAGAAAATCCAAGCAGAGGGAGAGAGGCTGGCGGCCCTGCACAGGGTCAGACAAAAGGAAGCGGCCGGCCGAGGGGCACATTTTATCACCCAGTCCAATGATGGGGCAGAGGCTGGCCAGGGTCAGGCTGCAGCTGACTTTCTTCTTCCTGTAATTGGCCCACTGCCCCTGGTGCTGCTGCCTTGAGGACACATTTGATTGCAGAATCAAGGCTAGTTGAAAATGGAAGTGTGGCACGAGATGAGCACCCTGCGCTTCCCCAGCCTCCAGGAAGGCGGCTCAGGATGCAGCCTTGCTGTAGTTCCCCTCCTGGCTTCTCCCCTGCCCAGTCTGTTCCACCTCCTTTACTCTGCCTTTGACATCCCTGGGTTGTCATCTTGCCTATGGCTCAATGTGGCTACCGGAGGTTACTCTGTAAGTAGGCCTTTCTGCTTCCCCTCCCACAATGCACTGCTTCAAACTCTGTTAGTGTAGCCAGGGATTTACCAGAGGACTCAGATTGAGTCAACCAGACCACGGCTCTTGTCAGGACACACAGTGGTTACTGCTCCCTTCAGATTTTCTCTTCATGGGGTGAGGCAAGGAGAGTCTGAGAAGGCTCTCTGCCGGTTCACAAATAGGAATGTCACAACTCTCACAGTTCTGTTCTTTGTTTGGTTTTGAGGCAGGTTCAGTCTCTGTTGTTCAGACTAGCCTCAAAATGTAGTCCAGACTGGCTTTGAAGTCAGTCCCCCTGTCTCCACCTCCCAAATGCTGTAATTACAGACATAAGCCACCATACCTGGCTAGATGTAATGGCTATTGACTGGTGGCCTACTGCTATCTGGGCAGGGGATGATGCTGTGGACAAGCCAAGTCCCCTGCTGTTATGGAGCGTGCACTAGAGTGGGGGTGGGGAAATAGGTAATAAACCACTGACTATAATCTCTCAAGTAAGGCTAAGTGCTTAGCAGAAAATCTGCAGAGTTAATTAAAGGATAGGCGGTAACCGGAGAGCTTTTGGTTTAGAGGCACGGGCTGTGAGGCGATATCGGAACGGAACCGGGGCCTAAGCAGAGAGAAAGCCTAAGCTCTGTAGGTGATCAGACCTACTTCAACCTGGGCGAGGGCTCCCCATAGCAAAGTACAAAGTCCCTGAGGCAGGGGTATGCCTGTTGGTATAGCTGGCTGCTCTGGAGATGCAGGCAGAGCCGGCATTCTGAGGTGTGGCCTGGGGAGTTAGTTTAACATTTCTTTGGAGAAGACCAGGGCTTGGGGCCCATCCCAATTATGTCAGCTACCTTGGAGATCTAGGCACCAGTCATGATGGAGTGAGGGAGGTTTGCTGAGTCTAGGGAGCCCCTTGCTTCAGGGTCACACACCTTGGCTATTTCTGTGGCCAAGATGTGATCAGAGGTTGTCCCATAGCCCATCCTTTCTACGGCAAGGTGCATGTGTGGATGAGTTCTTGTGCGGTCTTGTCTGTCCATCTGCCGCCTCACACTTTTGCTTCTATGGACCATCAGTGTTGGCCAGGCCTGAGCCCCTCTGCGTCATTGTCATTTCCCGCTTAGCTTGGTTTGGTTTTGGCCATGCTGGGAATCAAACCCAAGGCTCTGTGGATGTGAAGCCAGCACTCTGCCACTGGGTACGTCCCTGCCATTTCCTGGGTGACTGAATCTCACTGTGGTACAGGAGGGAACAGGTGATGGTCAGAACTGAGTCACTTCTCAGGAGCTCAGCCTGATGGGAGAAGCCCCATGGTGGGGAGAAGCCACTGGCTGGAGAGAAGGGAAATGAAGGTGTAGGTGTCAGAGCAGGTGATCTCAAGTGAGGGACAAGTGGCTGGAGGGAAGGGCCTACCTCTCCAGCTCACCTGGCCAGACTTTATGAGAGAGGAGCCCTTGAAGAAGAGGTGAGAGAGGCTGGAAGGCTGTGTGAGCAGCCCCAGGCCATCAGATTGCCACTGCCTGTGTCACCAGGTGGCAGATCAGTGGTAGCAGATTAGTGGTCAGATAGATTGGCAGGAGTTTATTATTGCAGACCCTTAAGTACCAAGGAGGAGGAGGGTTGGTTAGCTCAACAGCCGCAGAGTAATTTTTTTTGAATTTGCCAAATAGTACATAGCCATGGTAGAAAACCACAGGTTTTCGAAAAGGAGAAAAATCGCTGAAATCTCACAGCCCAAGGAGCGAGTGCACGGAAGCTCAGCCTGCCAGGTATGTGCTGCTTCCTTCTGCAGTCCTGTGTCCTGTCCCAATTGTCTCCTGAACACTTTTATTTTCAGCCATGCTAAGCCTTTCGTTTGTTTTTGAAATGACATGGGGCTTCGTTATATAGCCCAAGCTGGCCTCGCATGCCTGGGCTCCAGCGAGGCTTCTGCTTCCTGAGTGGCTGAGACCCCAAGCATGTGCCACTGTCTCCACTTAGCCCAGTTGTTTTGGCTCACTATGTAGTCCTGGCTGGCCTAGAACTCACTGTGTAGTTCATATTGGCCTTGGAATCCGAGAGATCCTCTTGTCTCTGCCTCCTGAGTGCAGGGATTAAAGGTGTGTGCCACCACAGCTGACCAAAGTCCAAGATACAGTGGCTGTAAATGTTTTATAATATATCTTGCAAAGTCCCCTGAGATTTGCAGGACCTCTGTTAGAGATCACATCTTGGCCAACATCTGGCAGATTTAGCCCCATGCTTTGTGACTTCTAAGAAAGGAGGTGGGGCTTTGCAGGGAGCTGTGTGGACTGTGTGGATGAAGGCCATCATTGGGGTTGAGTGACATCCATCGTGACTCACCAGCATCTAGTTAGAACCCAAAGCCAGAATCAGAAAGGAGGTGCCCCTCCCTATCTCTCTCCCACCTCTGTGTGTGTATATACGTGAGTATGTGTGTGTGTGTGTGTGTGTGTGTGTGTGTGTGTGTGTGTGTGTGTGTGTGTGATAACCATGGCCTTAGTATCCAGTAAAAAAGGTTGCTGGGGAACTCTAGAGGGCGATTACAAAGGCATTCGTTGTCTTTGATGCTGGGTGGTTTGTGACTATAGGAAAGTTCTGAGGATAGGTGTGAAGAGGAATACGTCCCTTGCTTCTGATTTGCACTGAGGGACTTGATAGATTTTTCAGGATCTTAGACTGAGAATGTAGTTCAGTTGGTAGAGTACTTGGCTAGCATTTGTAAAGTACTGTGTTCCGTACTGTGTCTCCAGCACCATCCAAATGGGATGTGGTGGCAAATGCTTTACATCTCAGTAAGAGGGTGGGGCAGTTCTGGTCATCCTTCTCTACATAGCAAGTTCAGGTCATTCTGGGATACATGGGGGAAACTGTACATTCTTTGAAATTTGATACTAAAGGGATCTGATCCCTCAACTGAGGAAACAGGCTCAGAGAATTATAATAACTTTCCCAAAGTCACACAGCATTGAAAATTGTTGCTACAGAGCTGGAGAGATGACTCAATGATTAAGAGCACTGGCTGCTCTTCCAGAGAATCTGGGTTTGGTCCCCAGCACCCACATGACAGCTCATAACTGCCTGTAGCCCCAATTTTAGGGGAATGTCCTTTCATGGCCTCTGTGAACACTGGGTATTCACATGGTGCACATATATACCCACAATCAAAAGACTCACACACATAAAACAAGATTAAATAAGTCTTTTGTTTGTTTTTGTTTTTTTCCAGACTGAGTTTCTCTTTGTAGCCTTGGCTGTCCTGGAACTTGGAGATACACCTCTCTCTGCATCCAGAGTACTGGGATTAAAGGTGTACCCCACCACCACCCAGCTGTTACCTTATTTCTCTGTGTGTGTGTGTTTTTTTTTGAGACAGGGTTTCTCAATGTAGCTTTGGAGCCTGTCCTGGAAGCTGGCCTTGAACTCACAGAGATCCGTCTGCCTCTGCCTCCCAAATGCCAGGACTAAAGGCGTGCGCCACTACCACCTAACTCATTTCTTGAACTTGAATTCCTCCATCTATGAAATGGGGTTGTAATAGTACCTACTTTGTGGAGTTGGAAAGATTAAAGGCAATGTCTCATACAAAACTTGGGGCACTTTGCTGTGACCTGACTCAGAACAGGCGCTCAGTGAGCTTTGCCAGCCTCGTGAGTAGTAGCAGCGGTAACTTCCTTCCCTAAAGAATTACTGTGTTGTCTTCCTTCTGCCCTCCCCTGACTGTCCTTTGAAGTTTAGTGGCCTGTCATGCAGTGCCGCTAAACTTGAGATACTTGAGAGTAGCCAAGACTGGAGTCTCAGGGCTGGCATCCTAGGATAGAGGATGTACCTGTTTGGGAATGAGTCTTTCCATTCTGAACTGAACTTTTTGCCCTGTCTTTCAGGGATGGGGAGAAGTAGTGGAAAGTATCCTTTAACTGTTTATCGGCTGGGGAACGGAAAGGTGGGGAGCCTTATCTACGAACTGCTGCCCTTGCCAGCCCTGACTTCCTAATTGCCTCCACTCTCAGAAAACAGGCCCACGATCAGAAAAACTAACCCACCCTCAGCTTCGAGCCTTGATCCTGTGGTGCAAAATGGACATAACTTCCTGCATGGTTCCTCTGGGCCTGTGGCTGGCTTGCTAGGCTTCTTCCCCTGTAACAGATCCTCTGCAGATCTGGCTGCGAGGACAGGCGAAAGGGCAGTGGAACCAGACAGAATCAGGTCTGGGCTTGGCTACTTACCAGTGACCTAACCTTGACCAAATGCTTTTAATTCTCAGGGGCTCAGTACTCAGGAAGTGTGATGTGGAGGCCAGAGGACCAGGTATTCAAAACCAGGTTTGGCTACAGAACGAGTTCAAGGCCAACCGAGGCTACAGGACAGTCTCAGACAAAATGAAACAACCATGGTGTGAATGGCACCTGTCTGTTGGGAATTTGGGATTGGTGACCAAGTGGGTACAAAGTGACTTCCTGGTGAAGAGCAAGGCCACCCTACAAGCCTGCTGCTGTCCTCTGTCACCTTTGAATTCAATAGCCCTGCTGGCAGAGGCCCACTGTGTGTCCTCTGCAGGCCCCTCTTCAGCCATCTCCTTACTCTTTGTTCCAGGGCCTGCCGCGCCCTGGATCCACCTTGCTACCGAATCTACAACAAAGAGGCCTGTCTGCCAGCCTCCAGGCAGGCAATGGTGTGTTTCAGGTCCCTTATGGGGCGGTGGGGGGCAGGAGTCATCTTTGTCTGAGCTCATGGCCTGCCTTCTCAGCAGAGGGGACAGGTGTGTCCTGGGAGCCCGCAGCGCTCCTTGTGACACTCTCAGCAGCTCAGATGGAGAGCTATCACCTCCCCAGCAAAGGAAGCTGGGATCCATTGATTTGTCTCTTGCTGTCCCCTTTGAAAAGAAGAACCATCCTGTGGGAAGGCTGCTTACCATGGAGGGTTTGTCCTAGAGAGCACCGGGGACGGAAATGGCCATAGAGTCCAAAACGAGGACACAGACCCCCTCCTGTTCCATCCCCTCTCTCGCTGCTGTGTTGAGATCTGTGCCTTCCCTATACCAGGAATATGGACCCTCCCTGGTCACTGGCCCTGTGTGCCTCACTCACTGCTGGCCGACCTATCTGTCCCATGGGAACTTGCTGGGTGTTTTTACTAATAAGCTAACTGCATTACCATCTCAACAGAATTAACTAAAAAGAGAAAAAGAGAAAGCAGGCAAGAAAATAGTCCTTGAACAAATGCTGCTGTGGTGTCTACCAGGACCTAAGATCTGGTACTATCTGTTTTTTTAATAATTGAGGGTAATAAATATGTATTTCTTTCTCCTCCCTACCCCCATCCTCCGGAGCTTGTCAGCTCCCTGCGTTTCTCCTCTGATCAGACCAAGTCTTCCCCAAGCAAAAAAAAAAAAAAAAAAAAAAAAAATCCTTTAAGCAAAAAGGATTAAAGCCTTGAAAGTAGGTCTGCCTGCATACTCTTCTCCCCTCCCCCAGGCTGGCATGGAGAGGCCCCTCAGGAAGCCAGGGACTGGGGCGGGATGGGGTTGTGCATTGAGACAGCAGATTTTGGTGAAGCAGCTCAGGAAGGACCCCTGTAGTCCTTCCTCCCTGTAGCCCGTCTAGCCTGTACTAACCTGGGAGTAGCTGCCCCGTGCAGCCCAGGTTTCCACTGGGGACTCAGGCCCCCTGAGGTCTTCGCAGAGCATAAGGAGACACTTGGCCTCTGCTGCAGCTCTGCTTTGCACCCTGGCTCAGCATTTTGGAAATCTGTAGGTCCTTAGAATAAGCCTCCAATTCTGTCTCCTTATCTGTGACTTGGAAAAATAAACAGAACCAACCTCACAGTGGATCAAACAAGAAGACAGCCCAGTGTCTGGCACATGGTAAATGCAGAGTAAATGAAATAACTATTATTGTCTTAACGGAATCTCTTCAGCTTTAGAGGGCAGTCTGTCAGCTCCCATCCCACGACTCACCAGAACTCCCAAGGCCCTGCCAGGCACCACCATTTTGCTTTGCTTCAGCTGCATTCCTAACAGCCCTCCAAATGGGGGTTAAGGCCAGAGGTGTATTTAGGGCCCTGCCTAAGAGGAGTGGAAGCTTATTCCCTACCCTCTAAGAGGCCTGGAACTCACAGAACAGACCAGGCTGGCCTTGAACTTACAGAGATCCGTCTGTTTCTGCCTCCTTTGGTGTGCTGAGCTACCACATCTGGCTCTGACACTTTTTTCTTGTGCCCTATGTTACTTTCTTTTCTACGTTTGTTTTTTTTTCCCCCAGACAGAGTTTCATTAAACTCACTATGCAGCCAACGCTGGCCTTGAACTTCTCATCTTTACTCGGTCTCATGTCCCAAGTGCTGGATTTATTTCATATGTATACGTGTTTTATGTGCACCATGTGTGTGCCTGGTGCCTGTGGAGGTCAGAAGATGGCCTCAGATCCCCCTGGAACTGGGGTTATGATGGTTGTGAGGCACCATGCGTTTGCTAGGAACCATAAGTGCTGGAATTACAGGTACAAATACACTCCACACCCTGTGACTCATGACCATTTTCCTGCCTCAGCCGTTCAAGTACTAGGATTACAGGCATACACTACTATGCCCAGTCCCATGCCATTTTCTGACAAAAACCCAGCATCCCTGGCAGTAGCTTTCAGGACCTTGACAGGAGCCCAATCAAGAAAGGCCTGGGCCTGACCAGGAAGGTGGCACCAGGGCAGCAGTGGCTGCTGCTTGGCTCCTGTCTTCCTCCCACCCACAGCTGGCAGCTTGCAGTTCTGCTGATGCAGCAGCCATGGCCCAGGCGACCTCCCTCCCTCTGTGCTGGGCATAGGCACCCTGGGCAGGCTGCAGGTGGCCTGGAGCTGTGGCCCTGCACCCACTGAAGCCAAAAGACCCTGGTCTGCTCCAGTGCTCAGTGGTTGGCCAAATGGCCTCTGGGGCCCTGCTGCCCACCCTCCAGGCCTGCCCTGGCTACTCTGGGCCCCAGGCAGGAGAGAGAAGGCAAGGCTCGGCCTGAGGGCAGGAAAAGCAGGAGGGAGGTGGCTATTTATAGCTGGCTTTGCTTTTGTTCCTTTTCCAGCAATGCTTCTCTTTAAATAGGAGCAGGGCTGGAGGCTGCAGCTCTTCCCCAGCCACCCGCAGTCAGTGTGTGCGCGCGTGCGTGTGTGTGTGTGTGTATTTGTGTGTGTATTTGTGTGTGTGTATATATTGTAGACACTGTATAAGGATATGGTAGGGATAGGCATGGCAGTGTATAGGTGTGTAGGTAGGTGTGCACAAGTGTATGAAGGATGGGAGACAGGTGTGTGTGTGTGTGTGTGTGTGTATACCATTGCAGGGAAGAAGGTGGTTGAGGCTTTTTGTGTGTGAATGTTGAGTTGTACCATATGTGCCTAGAGACATGGGATGGGGCAGTTCTGATTATGAACCGGTTTCTTGGCTTTTGGTTTCGAGGCAAGGACTGGATTAGAACTCCCAATTCTTCCTCTGCCTCCTGAGTATTAGGACTGGAAGCATGAATGAACCACTACACCAGGCATGTGGATATAAATGGATACATGTCATGAGATTGTGCAGCCATTCCTTAACGTGCGTACGTGTGGGCATGTGTGCAGGTGTGTGTACAGATGGGGTCAAGGTTGGGCAAGAGTGTGCCTAATATGGTGCCAGCTGTCTTGTAGGGTGACCATCTATCCACCCAGCCAGCTGCTGCCCATGGTATCAGGAAGGGGACTGGTCAGGCAGCTCCATTGCACTCCATGAGGCTTGAGCTGTGTCTTTCCTGTGCCAAGTGTTAACTGGATGCCTAGGAATTGGCATGGGAGAGAGAGCTAAGAGGTGTGTGTGTGTGTGTGTGTGTGTGTGTGTGTGTGAAGTGCCCCTGGGAGCCATCTCAGTACACACCCAGCAGGTGTTTTTAGAGCACTCATAGAGCCCCGTGGGAACAAGAACACTCCCCTTTCCATTTCTCTGCTGCAAACCCGGCCTAGTGGGGCAGAGTGCACCAGGGCAAACTTGCCTTGCTGCCTCCGAGTAGGGAAGTGCCAGGGCGACCTTGGTGACCAGATCCCTGGAGGTTTAGAATCAGGTCCTAGCTCCCAGCATGTGCCTAGCCCACAACTGTAAAAAGGGGAAGGGAACACCGTCCGGGATGTCAGGATGGGACCAGAATGGGACTCCAGATTCTAGCTAGCGCCCGCTGTGCTCCCTGCGATCAAGCAGTGCCACAACCCAGATCTGTGAGCGTGACTGGTGACCTGGGTGTGTATGTGTGTGTGTTGTGGGGTGCCACTTCGGGAGCGTCGCTTTGGGCCACCGGGCCTGGCATCGCCCTCGCCCCTTGGCCCGCCCGGCAGCTCCAGATCGATGCGACAGCCCTCTCCGCCCCTCCCCCAAAGGCCAAACAAAACATAGTAAATATTTAATCCGGGCCAGGGAGCCAAGGAGGCCTCCCCACCCCCTCCGTAGCCGTCTGGCTCCTCTGCCAGCCCCGGCTGCTCTCCGCGGTAATGAGGCCGGGAACGGCAGGGATCGATCGCGGCCTGGGGCAGGATGGGGGTGGCATCGCTGTCCACCCCAAGCACCAGATCCGGGAGCCTACTCGACGCACCCACCCCCTTTTCCTCAAACGCATCCTCGCTTTTCCAAGAAGGTTCGGGAGTGAGTCCCCCATTGGCGTACCCTTGCTAAGAGACCAAGTGTGAGCAAGTTGTGGGGTCAGTAAAGGCAGTAGGAAGTCCCATCCCTGGCTGATACCTGAGCTTCTGCCCTAAAACCAGACCAGGCCTTTAAGGCCTAATGGACATTAATGCCTGGGGCTATGGGTGAGGCAGGGGCAGGTTGGGAAGCCCCTAGAGAGAGGCAAAGCCCGTGGGTTTCCCGCTGCCTAGCTGCACAGCACTGACGACGTCCTCGAGGCCCTATTTACATAGTAATCACTGAACACCTACTGTGCGCTGGGCCACCAGCTGCCCGCCTGGAAACACACAAGTCGCAGACAGATTGCATTCTGAAGGAGATGCTTGATAACTAAACCCAAAAGATGATTTCAGATCGTGGTTGCATTTAGTGTAAAAATAAATAAATAAAATGTAATGTGATACTGTGCTTGGCTGGGGAAAGAACATTAGCTGAGGTGGTCAGGATGACAGCGGGTTGGGGTAGGGTTGGGGTAAAATCATCCCTGACAAATTTTGTAGCAAGTGCAAAGGCCCAGAGGCAGAAAAGAAATCAGCCTGCTCCAGGGTTGCGAAGAAGGGCCTGGGAGGTTGAATGTAGCAAGTGGGAGGGAGAAGGAGGCAGTGGCAGTCACCGAGGATCTTGTAGGCTGGGGGAGGAGTTTGGATCTCATTCTAAGTGCTGTGTGATGGCAGAGATTTTAAGCAAAGGAATGGCATGGTCTGATTTGCCTGTTTAAAAGCTTCCGCTGGCAGAAGAGTGGAGAAAGGAAGGCAGAGAATTAGGGAAGGGAAGGGCACAGGTTGGTGGGGGATGGTTTAGTGATAACCCGAGGTAGGTGCCTTCGGTTGGAAGGTTCCAGCCAAAACCAGCCTGCGCTTCGTGCACAGTCCTTGGGGGTCTGATCAGGGACCAGGACTGCCATGGCCACTGTCCTGTCTCCCTGACCCAAACCTTATGATGGGCAGCCCAGGAAGCATTCTTTTCCCCTTTCCAGGAGCATTAGAAAATGTTGACATGTTTTTTGAAACAATTTCAGATCTGATATCTCCGCCAGATTGGGTTTGTAACCAGCTTTATTGTTTAAGCCTGCTGGGATTTCATCAAAGGCGTCTGCTGTTTACTCAGAACCATTTCATTGGAGAAAACAGCAAACAGACCTGCATTTCTATCTGATTTCACTTTTCCCCTTCTCTCATGAATTTAAGTGCTTGTGAAAGGCCCTGCTGATAAGGCAAAGCGGCGAGGATCAAGCCCTGAGGAGGGGCTGGGGTCCCAGCTAAGGCTTATTAACAGGACCAGAAAAGCTGGGGGTGGCTGGCAGTGCCCCTGGGGGCAGAGAGGCATTCCTGGCCTGCTGCCAGTCTTCCCCAAGGGAACACCGGGGAGAACCACTGTTCCCTATACTCTGGCAAGATTTTCCAGGGTGTTCTGGTGTCTTTAACAGATTTCCATTTCAGAGACAGGAAACAATGAGACCAAACATCAGCTCCCGTTTAGAGGCAGAGACCACCTGGCCTGGGAGATGGGTTGGATGAGGCAGACACCAGTTTTCCTGGGAAACAGCTGGGAGGTATGTGAGGCAAAAGGCAAGTGGAGCCAGGTCACAGGAGTGCTGGAGAAATTGCCTGTCTGCTCCTCCGCCAGCACTGGAACTCAGCCCCTCTTCCTGTGACTGCCAGAGCCGGTACAGCTAGGAGGCTCTCGTCACAGGCTGAGCACTGCCTCTGCCACCCCAAGGAATCTATCCTACTGTTATCTCTACTGCCTCATAGGACCTGGGATCTTTAAACAGGATCGTTGACCCAGCAGATGTTCTGTCCAGTGGTGGAGATGCAGCTGTGTAGCCTATCAGAAGATGTCCTGAAAATTTTGGGTTAATGTGCCTTGTTCAGTTGCTTGAGCAGTAGCTAGCTAAATGCATGGGTTGCCTGGCATGCAGGCCAACTCTCGCCAGTTACATATTAGACCCACTTGTAAGGTCAGTCGATGTGAACCAATTAGCAGAAGGCTGAGGACTTGTCTTGAACTGACTGTAGATCTAACAGCGAGCCTTCAGAGAGGGGTGATGGTGTACAGAGGGGTTCTTCAGCGCCAAGGTTCAAAAGTACCATTGTGGCTTTAATGCCTTCCCACAGGTGGGACCTCCAGCTATTAGAGCCCCTCACCCATGTGAGCTTCAGGAGAGAGAGTGAGGAAAGGTCAAAGTCCCTGTCCCCTAGAGCCAATTCTAGGTTCTCCCAGTTGGTCATGCACTTTTCATCTGTTGCTTTTGAAATGAGAGCTCAGCTGCTCTGGGCCTTCAGGGGCTCCTCCATCCCTCTAAGCTCAGAGTGGGGTTCCAGGCTCTTTTCAGAAACAGAAGAGTCCCATGTCTTGGGAATGCAGGCTGCTATCTGCCTGTCTGTCTATCATCTACCTATCTACCTCATTTTATTATTGTACGTGTGCACTATAGGGGTGAGGTGTCTGCCATAGGGCACACAGAGGTGAGAGAATAACTTTATGGATGGCTCTCTTCTTTCACTTTTACTGGGATCCAGGGATCGAACTCAGTTTGTCAGTGCTTTTGTGTGCTGAACCACCTTCGGGGAACCTACATCATTTCTTTTCGTTTCTATGTCATGGTTCATTTTCATTGTCAAACTGACATGTGGTGACACTTTGTGCTTTAACAAATAAAGCTTGTCTGATGATCAGAGTGTGAAGCTAGCCACTAGTTAGCCGTAGAGGCCAGGCAATGGTGGCACACACCTTTAATCCCAGCACTCGGGAGGCAGAGGCAGGTGGATCTCTGTGAGTTTAAGGCCACCCTGGGCTTCACAAGATCGAGCCAGTCTAAAAGAGAATCAGAGTCAGGTAGTGGTGGCTCACACCTTTAATCCCAGTATTTGGGAGTCACACACTTTTAATCCAAACACTAGGGAGGTGGAGACAGGAAGGGATATAGCTGGATGGAGAGAGGAATAAGGCAGAATAATAATAATAAGGTAGAGCTCACAGCATGCAATCTAAGGATTCCTAGAGACAGAATTAATTGCCCATTTGGTCTGGGGATGCGGTAGAGGTAAGAACTAAGGGCTGGCTGATCTGCTTCTCTGATCTTTTAACATTCACCCCTTTATCTAACTCGGGTATTTTATTATTAAGACCATTCAGAAATCTCTCTACATTGACTAGATCTGGACTCACTGGGGAGACATATCTGTGGGGTTAAAGGGAAGATCCACACAGAATGAGCTAGGGTCCCAGTGAAGATGGGAAAAAGGAGCACCAGCATTCATCTCTATCTCTACTCCCCAGATGTCAATGCAATATGACTA
Source organism: Dicrostonyx torquatus (assembly GCA_028555095.1). Taxonomy (NCBI): domain Eukaryota; kingdom Metazoa; phylum Chordata; class Mammalia; order Rodentia; family Cricetidae; genus Dicrostonyx; species Dicrostonyx torquatus. Next base: position 1,687,430 of record JAQHUG010000288.1, read on the forward strand.
GATGCATAGGATCTCCTTGCAGGGCCCAAGGTTAGCACGATTAATAAAAACCCAGCGACAGAAATTTGGGTTCAACCTGAACGTCAGAAAAGCAAAACAGCCAGCCACTGGCTCTTACCTCTACCTCAATCTAAAATGGTGACCCTGCCTTCAGGCATCTCAGAATGAGACTGAGAGCTGTTTCCTCCCATTTTATATTCCTTTCTATAGCTGGAACGAAAGGCGTGCACCACCACCACCCAGTTTCTATGGCAAACTACTGTGACCACTGGGATTAAAAGTGTGTGCTACCACTGCCTGGTCTGTAAGAGACTGACCAGTGGGGCTGTTTTACTCTCTGATCTTCAGGCAAGCTTTATTTATTAAAATACAAATGAAATATCACTACACAAGGCCCCTGAGCTGGAATTTGTTTGTGTTGCTTTGTTTTGTTTTTAGGCAGGATCTCTTGCAGCTCAAGCTTGCCTTAAACTCAATTGGCTGACCTTGAACTCCTAATCCTCCTGCCTCTACCGCTCCAGGACTAGGATTCCAGGTGTGTACTACCCTGGAGTTTGAATCCAGCCTGGATGACTAGAGTTCTGGTGTCTCTTTACTTGACCTCATTGTCCTCAGTCTTCTGAGAGGTTAGGTAGGGTCAGGAACTTCTCTCAGATGGGGGTTGAAGGAAACAAGCTACCAAGATGGCCAGGAAGGTAGAATGGGCCCTTGGGCGTTCTGAGGTAAGGTCATGGGTATTTAAGCTATTTGCCTCCTAAATGGCCCAGTGACCTCTGCCGAAGAGTTTCAGGTCATGTTATTACATTAATACAAAATTGGTTTTCGACTGGTTGGAAGGCTGAGGCAGGAGAATCACTTACACTGTGGGAACTGAGGCCAGCCAGACAAGACATCAATTCTTTTCTTAATGCCCCCCACTCTACTCCTGAGGCATCCTATCTCTGCTTCAAACCCCCAAACCCCTTTCTCATTACCATAAAATGAGGGCAGCCATTTCATCTTCCAACTCAGGCTATCACTTTCCTCTGGGCATCCTGTCTGTGCCACTACCTGGAAATTCTGCTGGAGCCCACAGTACTCAGACCCAGCTACCTCTGCTGCCATACCAGAGCCTAGGGACTAGACCCAGGCCTTGGACTGAGGAATGCTGAGGTATCCTTGTCCATAGGGAGGGTCCAATGTAAACATCTCAAGGAGTGGCTTAAAGGAGTGTGGAGGTGGGTGGGAGAGTGTCTTCCTGTGTATGTGTATGTGTGCCTCTATGTGTTTTGTTTTACTTTGTTTTGTTTTGAAACAGTTTCTCTGTGTCACCCTGGCAGTTCTAGAACTTGTTCTGTAGACCAGGCTGGCCTTGAACTCACAGAGATCCACCTGCCTCTGCCTCCCAAATGCTGAGTTTAAAGGTGTGCACCACCACTATGACCAGCTGCTTGTATGTGTGTTTGTGTGTGTATGTGTGCATATGTGTATGAGTCTGTGTATGTATTATGTGTGTATGTGTGAGACAGAGTCTGTGTGTATCTTTTCTTTTTTTCTTTTTTGGTTTTTCGAGACAGGGTTTCTCTGTAGCTTTGGAGCCTATCCTGGAACTAGCTCTTGTAGACCAGGCTGGTCTCGAACTCACAAAGATCCACCTGTCTCTGCCTCCCGAGTGCTGGGATTAAAGGCGTGCGCCACCACCGCCTGGCTGTGTGTATCTTTTCATGTACATGTGTATATACGTGTGTGAATGTATGTAAATGCACATGTGTGTTTTTCTTTCAGCTCAGAGGAGTTGACTCCATATTTTGTATCGTTTTCCTCTTACAGCATCGACTGTCAAATCCTTGACCTTTGAGGGTGGGTTTGATTTTTTTGTTTTTTTTTTTGAAAAGGCCAAAAGTAATTTGAAGCTGTGTTGTGAATATAGGGAATGAGGTTTCAGAATGCAGGCTGCGTGTGTTGTTGGGGTTTAAAAACTGCCTGGACTCAAAACGAAAGGGACCCCTAAAGAGTTGGGCCTTGTTTTTCCCACGGAAGCTCCAGGGTGTTGTGCTGTTGGCATCCCTTTGAACAGGGGCTTGGTTCTCAGTGACCACTCTGACAGAAGGGCAGCGGAAGGAAAGTGAGGCCTTACTGAGCCACTGCTATGTGCCAGGCTCTTTACATACATTATGGTAGCTGACTGAGGTCATTTTTGGAGTAAGGCCCATCTATTAAAAAATTCTTAAATAATTCATTGTCATTCTTACTCCCCACTGTAACCCTATTAGAACAAGCTCTTAGCCCACTTAACAGGTGATAAAATTAAGACTAAAGGAAGGGAATGACTTCCCAAGGTTATAGAGTTTTTCCAGGCCTAGGATTTGAACCCAGGTCTGATTGACTCTCAAAATGAAGACAATTCATTTCTTCATTCATTGATTCATGGAGATAGTCTTGTTATGTAACCCACACTGGCCTCAAACCCTCTGTCTCCTTAGTGCCAGGATTATACTGCCATACCCAGTTTAATTTTCTTATGTGTAATTTTTGTATGTTTACCCTATTCAACCTTCAACACGCAACTGTGGTTTCATTATGTCACAGTGATGTCATCAGGCTTCATTCATGTAAGGGAAATAGAAGCAGGTCCCAAGGAGGGAAATGCTGACTGTGTGCAGCGGTAGCTGCCATCAGCAGGGTCGGGGGAGGTGTGGGTGACAATGGCAAAGAATGAAGTATGGTGTTTATTAGGTACTGGCAAAGGCCTAGGAGTTCCAGATGCCAGGCTGTGATAAGTGGGAACTGCCTGTCTCAGCTCTTGTCCAGTTCCAAGAGCTGAGCAGGCTCCCAGCTCGGGGCTTTGAAGCAACTGGATGTACAGACCAGCCCTGGGAGCTTTCTCAGCCATTGGCAAGGCAGGGCTCTCTCTGGATCATAATGGCAATAATAGTACCAGATGAAGCCTGTGCTGATGGAGCATTGTGATAAGCCAAGCATTGATTGCCTCATTAAACTTTGATCTCTCTCCTTGCTCTTAGCCCACAACTCGAGGATGCTGGACTGTTAGCCCTAACAGGGTCCCCAGTCCACAAGTTGTCTCTCTAAATCCAGAAACTGACACTCTTCCTTTGCTGGGATGTCACATGTCACGAGGGAACTGAGTATGCAAGGGAACTAGGGGTTGGGGACTTGTCAGGGAGACACAGCTCCAAGAGGATTTTCTCAGCTAGGATCACAGCTGGAGCCCTCTCAGATACAATGGGTCCTCATCCTCACACCAGCAAGCAGAGAATTCGAATAGAAAAGTGAGGAACTTGATCATAGTATCAACACCTGGCAACCGCCTAAACGCCCACTGGCGGGCGGCGGGTGCAGGGTGTGGGGGGGGTGGCAACTGGTAAGAAACACAACACCGTGAGCACTGGGATTCTGCGATCCAGGGAATGGGTGGCTTCTGCGCTGCTGTGGGCTGCGCGCCAAGATGTATTGCTGAGTGAAGAAGCGGTGCTAATACACTGTGATAACATTTGGATTTTAAAAAAGAAAGATTTGCTTGTATGTGATAGACGTTTTCTGGAAAGGCACAAAGGAGCTGTTAGCAGTGGGATGTCTCTGAAGAAAGATCCTGGGGACTGGAGGTCCGAGAGAGGAAAGGGGAGCTTCTTTTCACTCTATACCCTTTGTGTCAAAAAAAGAATTTTTTTTTTACTATGTGAATGCATTATTTTTTCGATTAAAAAGAAAGTAGTAGGGGAATTTAAAGAAAAAAAAAGTCTCCAGGCTTTATCTGGCTTCTCTGTCCACTTTCTCATCCCGCTCTCCAGCCAGGTTGTGCTAGCCTGACTTTCAGGCAATTTCCCAGTTTCTCTCCCTCTGCCTTAGCCTAGGACCGCCCCTCCCAGAGGCATCCAGTACTAGCCCTTACAGGTACTTAAAACCTACCTTTTTTGCCTTGAAACATAAATAACTCCAATCTGCAGAGACGAGCTTCATTGCACTCCCAGAGCAGACAAAAATCGGCTGGCACTGGGGTGCTCCCTAAATGTTTGCAGAGCCAATTGAATCTGTGACTCGGTTGGTTACACTGAGCAAGGGACTAATTGGCCAAGGTCAGGCATCCAAAGCCCACATATTGGAGCTCTCAGAACTTACAGAGGAGCTTTCTTCCCAGATGCAGTCTGGCCCCTTACTCCAGTGTGGCTCATGCCACAAGGAGGGAGCTGTCTGCACAGGGAAGGGGAATGGGGTCTCAGAGCAGCCACAAGACCAAGCAGGATAGAGTAGCAATGTAACAGATGGAAGGACCCAGCTTTGGAAGCACTGTGACTCAGAAGAGGATCTGAAGCCAGGCAAAGAGGCTGACACTATAACCCCAGCACTGGGGAGGTCGAGGCAGGGAGACAGCAGTCTGCAGCTAGCCTGGCCTACAAAGCGAGCCGTAATCTCTATCCCTGACCATCTCCTCATTCTTCCTCTTCCTTTCTCTCCTTCCTTAAGTTCTGAATATTAGATGGTTTGATTTTTATCACAAGAACTTGTAAATAGACATACAGAATTCAACACTAAATATGGTAGTGACATGTTACTGGAAGACTGAGGCAGGAGAATTGTCATGAGTTCAAAGCCAGACTACATACTGAGTTTCAGGGAAGCCTGGACTTTGAGAAAGGGGTAAGAGCATTTGCCCAGGACCCAGGTTCAGTTCCCAGCACACACATAGCAGCTCATAACCACCTATAACTCCAGTTCCGGGGGATCTTATGCTGCCTTCTGGCTTCTGAGGGTACCTAGCACACACATGATGCATGAATATGCAGTCATTCCTATGACCACATCTTCAAGGTGGGGGGACAACACTGGAGAGATGGCTCAGTGATTAAGAACACTTTTTGTTGTTGTTGTTGTTTGTTTTTTAAGACAAAGTTTCTCTGTGTTAAAGTCCAAGCTGTCCTGAAACTAGCTCTGGTAGACCAGGTTGGCCTCGAACTCACAGAGATCCACGTACCTTTGCCTCCCGAGTGCTGGGATTAAATGCATGTGCCACCACCACCTGGCTGAACACTTTTATTTTTATAAATTAATTAATTTTTATTTATTTTGAGACGGGAGCTTTCTACATAGCCCTGGCTGTCACGAAAAGCGCTGTGTAGATCAGGCTGGTCTTGAACACACAGAGATCTGCCTGCCTCTGTCTCCCAGAAAGTGATGGGATTAAAGGTGTGCACTACCACTACTGGCACTTGGTGTTCTTATAGAGGGACCTAGCTAGGGTCAGTTCCCATAACCACATGGTGACTCATAGCCATCTATCTATAGCATCAATTCCAGCGCATCTGACTCCCTCATCTGACCTTTGGGTACACCAGGCATGCACTCCATGAACAGGCATACATGCAAGTCAAACATGTAGACATGAAAAATCAATCTAAATAATAATAATAATAATAAAAACTGGGCATGGGGGTGTGTAACTTTAATCCTAGCATTTAGGAGGCAGAGGTAAATTGATGTCTATGAGTTCCAGGTCAACTAGAACTACATAATGAGACCTTATCTCAAAAAGGAAGAAAGGGATGGAGGAAGGAAGGAAGGAAGAAAGGAAGGAAGAAAGAGAAAAAGGGAGTCTGGCGGGAGGGGGCAGAAAATAGTTAGCCTGGAGGAAGGAGCACTCAGGCAGCATGGCCCATTACCACCCTGTCCTTTTTCAAATGAACCCATTCAAGGGTTCTCTGGCCTTAGCTGGTATGCAATGCCTCCTCACTCCTTTCTGGAATCTTTGACGCAGCCACTTGGCTTGAGCTCTGGTCTCTTCCTGCCTGCTCACTCGCCTCACCAAAGAGACTTCTTGTCCCAGTAAGGGTTATTATGATGAGGAAGCATTTGCCTGCAAGCAGAGTGAGTCAGAAAGTTTGATATGTCTTCCCCTCAAAAAAGCATCTATAATTTTTGACCACATTAATAGAAGTGTCCAAATCTAGGACGGGAAGGGATCTGGTTGCCTGTGGAGCGCTGACTGACTGACTCATCTCTGTCGTCCTTGTCACCGTCCGCCATTGGCGTCCGAATCCACCCCCTTCTGTGCTCGTCCTCCAACTGGGGCTGCGGCTCCTGCTTGCTGCATGGCAGTCCACTTGTGATTGGTGTTTGGATTCCTTCTCCAGTCTCTAGTCTCCATACCACAGTTGTGGTGTTAAGAAAGATGGTCTGGGGGCTGGAGAGATGGCTCAGTGGTTAAGAGCATTGCCTGCTCTTCCAAAGGACCTGAGTTCAATTCCTGGCAACCACATGGTGGCTCACAACCATCTGTAATGAGGTCTGGGGCCCTCTTCTGGCCTGCAGACATACATGCAGAGAGAATATTGTATACATAATAAATAAATATTTAAAAAGAAAAAGAAAAGAAAGATGGTCTGGAGTCTGCCCAGAGCACTCTGATGTCTTAGTCTTTCAGTAGCTTCTCTGGACTCTTAGAATCCACCCTTCCCCCTACCCCTTACATTTCTTTTCTTTAGCATTGTGTGTTTGTGTGTGTATACCATGGCACACCTGCGGAGTTCAGAGGACAGCGTGCGGGAGTCAGTTTTGTCCATCTGCCACTGGGTCCTGGGGCTGAAACTCAGGGGAGAGGCTTGGCAGCAAGTGCCTTTACCCACTGATGCACCCCTGCTCCTCCTGAATGTGGTATCAACACCTTTAATCACAACACATGGAGTGGGAGTAGGGGTCAGGAACAGGCGAATCTTTGTTTGAGGCTAGCCTGATCTACAAAGCAAGTTCCAGGAGATCCAGGGCTGTTTACACAGAAACCCTGTCTCAAAAACTTAAAAAAAAAAATTCAGGGGGCTGGAGAGATGGCTCAGCGGTTAAGAGCATTGCCTGCTCTTCCAAAGGTCCTGAGTTCAATTCCCAGCAACCACATGGTGGCTCACAACCATCTGTAATAAGGTCTGGTGCCCTCTTCTGGCCTGCAGGCATACACACAGAAAGAATATTGTATACATAATAAATAAATAAATAAATATAAAAAATAAAAAAAATTCATACACCAAAATTAAGCAGACCCAAAGACTTCTATGCAATAAGAAGTGTTTTTGGGGGTCAGGTTAGCCTCTATCCTCAAACACTCTCAAGTTCTGGCCCAGCCTGGTCTACATAGCAAACTTCAGGCCAGCCGAGGCTATATGGTCAGACCCTGTCTCAACAACAACATCAGGCACAGTGGCTGGAGCAGAAGTTGAGGGCACCTATCCCTAACCACAAGCACGAAGCAGAGCTTGAGCTGGGAATTACGGTATGGCAGCTAGCTTTTGAAACCTCAAAGCTGGCCCTATCTCCTAAGCTTCTGCCAGGCAGGTCTACCAACTGGGGACCAAATATTCAAATGCCACATTACTGTAGGAGCAAGTGCTCTTAACCCTGACCTCCAGGCTTGCTTCACACCACATTACTCCTGACTTCCTGCTTTGCACATGGGTTGGTCTCCCTGTCCAGGGTCCCCAACATAATGGCCATGGTGCCGGAAGGCTGCCTGCTAGGTGATTTTCTACCTTGAGTCTACCTCATGTGACACTTCTTTGGGAAGTGGCCCTGAACCCTCCAGACTAGGTCAGAACCCCAGTTATATGATGACAGTGTTCCACTTCCACTCATTCAGCAAATATTTAATGACAGCAGCAGGGTGCCAGGTACACTCTGGTGCTGAGACTTTATTGTTGAACAAGCCCGCTGCCTTAAGGGAGATGATGAAGCATTGTGGAGCGGCCTTAATTAGGTCTTAATTACCTCTGGTCAGAGATGCTGGGGGGGTTCTACCCAGAAAGAATACATGTGTGCATGTCTGGAAACACATCTGCATTCTCATCTCTGGGGGGAATTCTACATGGAAAGACACATGTGTGCATGTCTGGAAACTCACATCTGCATTCTGAGTGCCCACACTGTCTGGCCTTGAAAATTATACAGTTTCGGGGGGTGGAGAGATGGCTCCGTAGTTAACGGCATTTGTTGTTGGGTTTTTGGTGTTGTTGTTGTTTGTTTTGGTTTTTTGGGACAGGGCTTCTCTGTAGCTTTGAAGCCTGTCCTGGAGCTAGCTCTTGTAGACCAGGCTGGCCTCGAACTCACAGAGATCCACCTGCCTCTGCCTCCCAAGTGCTGGTATTGAAGGCGTGTGCCACCATTGCCCAGCCACCATCACCATTCTTAAAGAGGACCTGGGTTCTGCCCAGCAATGGTGGCTCACACCTTTAATCTCTAACACTTGGGAAGCGGAGGCAGATAGGTCTATATAATGAGTTCCAGTCCAGCCAGAGCTACACAGTGAGATTCTGTCTCAAAACAAAACACCACACACCACCACCAACAACAACAACAACATCAACACCACAAGATATATCCCAGGCTGGCCTGGAACTCAAGATCTTCTCAGGAAGCTGTCTGTCACTGTCCCAGTTTGCTGTTCTGAATTCTGAGCTTCTCCTCCCCTGTTAGAGTGAGTCAGAGTTGTGAGCCTGAAGTCACTGGCTCCTGCTGGACCCTGTACCAGCCTCTGAGGCCTTCTGAGAAAGTGTTACAGCTACAAACCCACTCTTCAGGGATTTCCATAGTGCCCTGCCTCTGCCTCTGCCTCTCAAGTGCTGGGATTAAAGGCTTGTGTCACTACCACCCAGCTTTTCCCTCTCTCTCTCTCTCTCTCTCTCTCTCTCTCTCTCTGTCTCTCTCTCTGTGTCTCTCTCTGTCTGTCTCTCTTTCTCTTCCTTCCTTTCTTTTCTTTTCTTTTTTTGGGGGGTATATTTTCAAGATAGGGTTTCTCTTTAGCTCTGACTGTCCTGGAACTCTCTTTGTGGACCAGGCTTGGCCTCAAACTCACAAATCCATCTACCTCTGCCTCCTGAGTGCTGGGATTAAAGGTGGTCGCCACTATGCCTGGCTGTCAGGCAGTTTTCTAAACCTTACTTTTTCACTCCTTGTCACCTAGCACGGCTCTCTTCTCATGAGGCAGCCCCTCAGACACAACACTGACACTGCCTAACTCTGGAAAGCTGAGGCAAAGTGACTTCTTCAAGGTTGGAGCCCAGCTTTGTCCAGCAGAGCCTGAGTCTGGGGTCAGCCTGCCAGAGCGTGACACTGCCATTTGTCAGCTGTGGGATTCTAGTAGTTTCCTATGGCTGCTGTAAATTACCACAAACTCGGTGGTTTAAAACCACAGAGATTTATTCTTTCACCGCTCTGGAGGCCAGAATGTGAAATCAAGATGTCTTCAGGGCTATGCCCCCTCTGGAGGTGCTGGGGACAATCTGTTCTTGCCTTTTCCAGCACTGGTGACTGTTCACATTCTCTGAGGCTGCACCAGTCCAGTCTCCTTCTTCACGAGGTTCTTCTTTGTCTTTAGCAGGGACGTTTGTCATTAAATTTAGGACCCACCTGGGTAATCCAGGATAATCTTCTTCCAAGGTCCCTAACTTAATTACATCTGCGTAGACTCTTTTCCTAAATAATGTCGTATTCATAGATTCCGGAGATTTGAGTGTGGATGTATCTTTTGAGCAGCACTTTCCAAATCTGCCCACGGACCTCCATCCGGACAGTTGTCCTCTTTGGGTGTCAGGTTTTTCATCTGTAAGGTCATAACTGGCATAAACCTGTAATCCCAAAATTTGAGGACCAGGAATTCAAGGTCATCCTCAACTACAATCCAAGTTTGAGGCCAGCCTGTGCTGTATGACACCCTGTCTTAAAAAAATAAAAATAAAACGAGATGGCTTAGTGGGTAAGGGAGCTTGCTATCAAACCTGAGGACTGAAGTTTGATCCCTGGAGCCATGTGGTAGGAGAGAACCAGCTCCTTCAAGTTGTTCTCTGACCTCTGCCCGAGAGCTTTGGCATGCTCCCCATAAGGAAATATAAAGTGAATCAACAAAAGGGGGTAATAGTGCTATTTGTAATGCATGTGGGGGGTGCATGTGTGTGCGATGTGTGGTATATGTATGTGCAAATGTTCGTGGTACATATGTGTGCATGATGTTTATGTGCACATATGCTCATGCAGAGGCCAGAAGAGGACTCTTCCTCTGTCATATTCCTCTGACTGTATTGCCTCGAGACAGGGTCTCTCACTGAACAGAAGCTTCATATTTCAGTGAGGCTGGCCTGCCTGTGAGCTCTTAGGATTCACCTGTCTCCACCCCCGTGTGGTACATGAAGCTACATCAGGTTTTCTGTGTGGGTGCTGGGGATCTGAACTCAGACCCTTGTGCTTGCACATCAACCACTGAGCCATATCTGTAGCCCTGAGTGCTAATGTGTAATGTTGTCATGGGAATTGATACAAAATGATCCCTTTGAGTACACATAGCAATGAGTACTTAGTAAATATCCAATAAATGTTGCTTATTATCACACATGGTCTCACTGTGGCCATCTAGGTGACTTTTTCTTCCTAGGTGGGCCCAGTTCCCATTACCTAGTAATGGTAGAGACAAGAAGGGGTGGTTGGTCTCTGTGCACAGACAGAGTCCTCAAGGTTCTAGTCAAGGGACCTCCTGCCTGCTCCTCAGTTGAGGATATCCTATTATCCTGTCAGGCCTGGAGTCCCTCAGCCTGAGGGGCAGCACAGCTTGAGGAGGTCTCCTGCCAATCACCTCCTCCCTCACCGTGACTGCAGGGGCCTGGCCTGGGAACTCTATGATTTACAGCGATGAAATGTAAATTGCAGAGACTCCTGGCTTCCTGTGCGGCCAAGATCCCATCAGCATCTCATTCCCCTTACCTGGGGCTTCTCCTGGTCTCATTTGGTGCGTTCTGGTGGCGGAGCGCCTCCTCAGCGACCACAACGATGCCTGGCTTCCTACATCTATCACACCGGCACTGTGACAATGTAATTTTTATCTCTGGTTGTTTATTTCTCAGATGGAACTACTTGTAAATTCCAAGAAGAAAATATATCCCTGTGTGTGACAGAACCAGCCCAGGGCGATTAATCTGGGCTTTTAAGCTGGGAACGAAAACCAGGTTTATGCTGCTCCGTGCATAAGTGTCCCGTAATCAACCACAGTCATTAATTGTCCTCTGATGGAGCAGTGGTCCCAGAAGGCACTGGGATCAGTGGGATTTGATCTAGATGGATGGGAACGTGGTCTTCATTTCCCATCTGCCAGGTGGTTAACAGGCCCTCGGGACAGAGTGGGAGGCACTTGGCTTCTGGCCAACAGGTACAAGAGGCAGAGGCAGAGACCCATATTATTTTTAAGGCTAAGTTGATAGTGGGTGTGAGAAGAAGGAGGATACCAGTGGCTGTGGAGTAGACACACAGATGAATCAGTGCCTGGATGGTGCGAACTCCAACTTGCTCGGTCCAACAGACTCAGGTTCAAATCCAGGTCCCACCACTTACCGCAAACCTTCAGTGAAGGGCAAAGAGTTTTGAACTGGAAAAGAGTAAAGAGTAAGTTGGTTGAGAGGCCTCTGGGAGAATTGAGAAGCAAGTCTGCTAAACACACGTTGTCCGTAGTGGGTGTTCAGCATGCGTCTACTCCTGACTTTCCCATGGCCTGGGGGAGTGTACAGGCCATGGAAGATGAAAGCAGCAGAAGCCATCAGGATTCTGGAGTTGGAGGGAATGTGGATGCCTCCTAATGAAAAACCCAGTGGCGGTTTGGGGAATTGAGGGGACTTAGAAGCTGGGAGGGTGCCTTTCCTAGCTGTCAGCAGTTGTCTGTCTGCACATTATGCTGCTGCAGTAGCAAGGCCGGGACCTGGGATCCTTGACCTTGATTCTGTGGCTCCTACAAGCCCAGATGGTCAGTTTCAGGAATCCATAGTTCCCTGGAAGCAATTGAGGTGAATACAGTAGGCAAATACTCAAAAGCTGGAAGAGATCCAGAAGGAGTCAGGGGCCAGCCTGGCTACATCTCCTGGTGACTCTCAATGCTTTGGAAGTGGAGGCATGAGGATCAGGAGATTAAGGTCATCCTTGGCTCCATGCATGGCAAGTTTACAGTCATCCCAAGCTACAAGAGACCCTGTCTCAAAAAACCAAAATAAGCCAAATATGGTGGCACATGCCTTTAATCCCAGCACTTGGGAGATAGAGGCAGGCAGATTTTGTGAGTTGGAGGCCAGCCTGGTCTACACAACAAGTTTCAGGTTAGCCAGAGTTAACACAGCCCCCTAGAAAACCTGTTCTCTGTCAGAATGACAACCTTCAGGCTCTCAAAAGGATTCCCCAACCAAAAGCGACTTTCTTGTAAACCAAGTTCTGTCAGGGATGGGGAGCTACTGCCTGTGCCCTCTCATGATCTTGGATTTCCTTGGCTACAGGGTCTCCAGACGACCCTTATTCTAGGCCAGTTCTTGCTCTTCTGTCCAGGAAAAACAGCTCACAAAGTGCCATCAGGAAATGGCAGAGTGTGGGCCTCTCTATACTCAGCCAAGTAATTTTCAAATTTTTACATTTTGGCCAGATCAAGATTTTATGAAGCCTAAAAATGCTCTGTGTGTGTGAGTAAGTGTGTGTGTGTGGTGCTTTTATGAAAAAGTCTAAGCAAGGCAGTGGTGATGCACACCTTTAATCTCAGTACTCAGGACAGCCAGAGCTACAGAGAAACCCTGGTGGGGGGGAGAGGAAGAGGGGGGAGAGAAGGGAGGGGGGAAGGAAAGAAGAGAGAGGTAGAAGGGGAGAGAGAGGGAGAAAAGCCAAAGCTTAGGAAAGCCTGAGTTAGGTAAAGGCCTTGGGAAGAACAATAGTCATCCTATAAGATGACAGTCACTGGACACAGGTCCTCTAGGAACATGGGGTCTCAGGATAGCTTTCTCACCCAAAGACCTCCCAGGGCTTACTGTGTCCTCTCCACCTAGATGTTTGCCCAGTTTTCTGATTGCTGGTTGTTGGGTAATTGATACAGAACTGTTTAAGGAGCTCACAAAGAGGGACCCCACAGTCAGCAGCTCCCCGCCAAGAAGCTCACAAAGGGGGACCCCACGGTAAGTGGACAATGGCCTGGTGTTGCCTACCTGCTGACATTTTTCTCTGAGTCCTGGTGAGGCACTCCCTTTCCTGTTCCTTAGCTCAGCCAGAGGCTGTGCCCCCTTACTCTACTTTCGGGGTTGCCCTGTGGACTGGATCCACCTACATGCAAGAGAAGAAGAGGGCCCCCTACAGGGCATCCGAAGTAGGGCAGTGTATTTATGACTGCCTTCCGGTAGCTCCAGCCCCAGGCAGATAGAGACTGGAGGGTGTGGAGAGTGGGGACTGCCCCTCTAACTGCCTTACTCCTGGCGTTTGCTGGGTTGTTTCTGTGTGTCAGGCACTGTGCTGGGGATAGGATGGTAAGGGAAAACACTATCCAGAGAAAGAAGCTGAGACGAAAGATCCAATCTAGCTCTCTGACTTTGCTGCGTCCTAACCGCCAGCACCTGTGGCTTCGAGTTTGTTGTCTAGAAAGTGGTGATGACAACCACTTGCTGGACTGTTCAGTTTTGGGTCTCACAGGTGTGGTGGCCCTGGGATTGACACTGTATATCACTGTAAGTTGTGGACACAGGTCTGTATTTATGGTCTTACAGGGATGGCCCTGTAAATCTTTTTTTGTTTGTTTGTTTTGTTTTGTTTTCTTGAGGCAGGGCTTTTCTGTGTAACAGGCCTAGCTGTCCTGGAATTCTCACTGTAAACCGGGCTGGCCTCTAACTCACAGAGATCCACCTGCTTCTGTGTCCCAAGTGCTGGGATTAAAGGCGTGCGCCACCACCGCCCGGCAGCACTGTAAATTTTGATTCTTACTATCTTGAAAGCTCTATCCAGCCTGTTTGAGTTCACCATCTTTTCTCTCTGGCATCTTGAGTCTTTTTCTAGATGCATAGTTAGTGTAAGACATGACTTTCATGTCAGTAGAAGACTTTCAGGATGGGCGCTGGTCAGTCACCCTGCAGATGAGGCAGCTGCGGGAGGGGACAGGGACAACCCTATCTGCCCCACTTCCTTAAAGCCTTTGAAAAGACAAGCTTAACAAAGAGAAAACATCAAGGCAGATTCTGATTCATTACTAGCCCGTGTAAGTTCTGGCCTGTGCCCTGGATGGAAGGTTGCCAGGGAACTGTGGGGCTTCGGCTGTTTGTCATGACCACAGCCATCCCCCAAGCAGGAAGGCCACGTGGGGCTCATCTGGAATACTTTGTCCCATCAGTGCTTCCCTGCCCTTGCTGAACAGTGTGACTCCAGAAAGAAGTTAGAGGAGGCGTCAGTCCTCATCCCCCGGAACCCAGGTTGTACTATGGATAAGCATTTAGATGGATTGTTGAGCCGACCCACTTACTAATCTTTTGTTTTTGTTTCTCTTCATTTTGCTTTTTGAGACAGTCTCATGCATTCCAGGCTGTCCTCAAACTTGTTATGTAGATGAGGGTAATCCAGAACACCTTTTATTAATTTTTATCTTATGTGCATGGGCATTTTGTCTGTATGTATGTCTGTGCATCACAGGTGTGCCTGAGGCCGGCAGAGGTCAGAATGGGGCATCGGATCCCCTCGAACTAGAGTTATAGGCAGCTGTGAGCCATTGCGTGGAAGCTGGGAATTGAACCTGGGTCCTCTGCAAGAGGACTTTTACTGCTGAGCAATCTCCCCAGCCCCCAGTCTAGAACTTCTGATCCTCCTGCCTCCAGCTCCTAAATGCTCTAGTGTAGGTGTGTGCCACCACGTCTGGTGGATGCTAGAGACTGAAGCCCAGGCTTTGTGTATGCGCAACAGTGCTCTACCTGCTGAGCTGCAGTTGACACAGCCTCCCTCTTCAGTCCAGGTTCCCTGGAACTCACAGCTTCATCTGTCTTAGCATTTTAAATGCTGGAATTATAGTTGTAAACCATTGCATATATATGTATGTATGTATGTATGTATGCACATGCATTTATCTATGTGTGAGCATGTATCTGGGGGCCAGTAACCAATCATGGATTTTTTTCCTTTTTTTTCTTCCTTCCTTCCTTTCTTTTTTTGTTTTGCTTTTTTGAGGCAAGGTTTTTCTGTGTATCCCTGACTATCCTGGAACTCACTCTGTAGATCAGGCTGGCCCCTGCCTCTTGAGTGCTGCCCTGCAGATTTTTGTTTGTTTGTTTTTTGTTGTTTTTTTTTTCAAGACAGGGTTTCTCTGTAGCTTTGGAGCCTGTCCTGGAACTAGCTCTTGTAGACAATGTTGGCCTCGAACTCACAGAGATCCAACTGCCTCTGCCTCCCGAGTGCTGAGATTAAAGGCGTGTGCCACCACTGCCTGTCTCAGAATTTTTTTTAAGGCGGGGTCTTACTATGTAGACCCTGTCCTGGAACTCACTATATAGACCAGGCTGGCTTCAAACTCACAGAGATCTGCCTGCTTCTGCCTCCAGTGTGCTGGTATTAAAGGTGTGTGCCATCACGACTTGCTCTATCCTATTTTTTGAGACAGGGTCTCTCACTGGCCCTGGGCTCACTGATTAGACTGTCCTGGCTGACCAGCAAGCTGCAGAGATCTACCTGTCTCCTCCCCAATAGGATTACAAGTACTCACAACCATGCCCAGACATATGTATGTATGTATGCATGTGCGTGTTTACAGGAGTGGGGCATGGATGTGCTATGGTCCACATGTGGAGCTTAAAGGACAGCTTGTGAGAGTTGGTTCTCTCCTCCCACCGTGTGGATCCTGGGAATGGAACTCAGATCATCAAGGTTGATGGCAAGCACCTTGACCCTCTGAGCCATCTCATTCCCTTCCCTTTTTTCTTTTTCTTTTTGAAACAGGGTCTCAAGTAGCATAAGCTGTCCTCACTGACTGTGTAGCTGAGGCTAATCTGATCCCCCTGCCTCCACTTCTAGGTGTTATGAATTTTTTTGCATTTATTTATTTGTTGGATTTATTTATTTTGTGTGCATGAGTGTCTTGCCTGTATTGTGTCTGCACACCATACCTGGCTAGTATGTGAGTTAGGAAGTAATGAGCCTCCATGTGGGTTCTAGGAACCAGATCCTTTGCAAGAATAATAAGTGCTCTTAACCACTGAGCCAACTCTCCAGCTCTGAGTACTAGGATTACAAGGGCATGCATGACACTATGCCCAATTTTATGCTGGGCGTAGAACCCAGGGCTTCCTGTGTGCTAGACAGTCGCTCTACTGACTGAATGACATCCCAGCCTTTGCTTTGTTTTTTGAGATGTGTCTCACTCCATAGCCATGACAACCTGAAACTGTAAGTCCTGCTCCAGGCAGGTGCTGAGGCTATAGGTCCACACCACTACTCTCAGCTGCACTGTTCCCTTTGTGTTGTGTACATGTGCCAGGAGGCAGCAAACACGGGCTACACCTGTGTGCACCTGGACACACATGCGGGAGGCCCCCTGTCTGAGAGCCTGCCTGCACAGGTTACTGGAGGTGGGGGCAGGTGGCTTCAGACACATGGTTTCTAAGTGGGAATCTCTTCAGCAACTGTGTGGCTTGTGCCATGGCCACAGCTTCCACATCCCAACGGAACTGTTTGTTTTTCTGTCATGAATCAAGAGCTACACGTCTGCTAAGCTCCATGCTAAAGGTTCTAAGCGCATGGCTGCACTCAGTCATCACGGTAGTTCCATAAAGTGGGCCCTGCCCCCATTTTATGGATGAGCAGACTGAGAGGTTAAGGGAAGAGTTCAAGGTTTCACAGCCAGTCAGTCCCGGCTGGAATCCATAGGCAGGTCTAATCTGAAGCTTGAGCTCCGAGTCGCTATTCCTGGCTGCTGTTGCCGGGAGGCTCCAGGCAGAACCCACCTGGATTCTTCCGCTTTGATGGCTGTTCCAAGAGTCCACCAGCTATCTCCCACAAGGCTGTGCTCCATTAGCTCCTCCTCTGGGGATAGGCGAGAGTGCATCAATTTGCTAAAGAGAGTCCATGTCCCAGAGAGGAATGTGTCACCTCTCTCCATTTTCTGGGTGCTCCATAGTATTGGGTTTGGGCTTGAGTGGGGTGGGAGCTGGGTGCACTGGGTCAAGTTTCTTGGCCACTGATTTCTTAGCCCTTGAGCCGACGCCTGAAGGCGGCAGAGGAGGCTAGGGCATGGTGAGTTTAAACGCAGCTCAGCAGGGCTTGGCAAACCGCCCCCCCCCATCTGGACCTCCTGAGGCAATGGCTGTTCTCTCGAGGAGGGGCCGCAAGGTCGTAGGGTGCGCGCGAGGATGCAGGACGCAGGCCAACGCCCCCGTGCCAGCTCCCACCTGGGCCGGCCCCTACAGGCGCTGGTTGGCTCCCTGGGAACGCTATTTGTCCTATCGTGCACCTGCACGGTTGCCAGGCAACTGGGACTGAGTTGTAACACCTTGGCGAGAGCCAGGAGGGTGTTTTTATTTCCTAGCTGCTCTGAGTCTTTCCTTAGAAGTTCTACAAGGATAGCATTTGCTTTCCCTCCCTAGAAATCCCACCTCACACAGAGCTTGGTCTCCAGTCCCCAATCCCCAGCCCAGCCTTGGAATTCAGGCCAGATCCGCCTGGGAAGCCGAGGAATCCTTTACCTGAGGAGTCTCAGGCAGGCAGGTGGGCAAGGGTCTTGGAGGGCTGTACACAGTTCTCTGGGTTTGGGAAAGTCACCCTCAGGGGTGGTGGGGGACTTTGACCTGAATGAAATAGTGAATCCAGGAAGAACTCTTGAAGGTGGGGGAAAGCACGTTCCAAGGTCACCATCCCAGTTGCTAATCTCGGGACAACCTTGCTGTGGCCTTGGGAGATTGGGACACACCCTGGGTCTGCCTGTCTTCTGGCTTTCTACAGGTTATCTGGAGGCTCCCCAAGCTTTAAATTTCTGCCTCGCATCTTCCCAGTGTCTCACCCAGCTGTGTACCACCTGCACTCTATTTTCCCTTTTTTTTTCTTCTTCTGTAGATTGACCCACTTTAGCTTAAATAAATGTATCCAAAAAGGAGACTTGATAACACTTCTGTAAATGGAGACTCAGTATCACTTGCCATAAATAGAAAGTAACTGTAAAAATAAATACAAAGAAGCAAAACCTTATTAAATTTTAGCACATGGAGGCTGATCTAAGGGAGCTATAAATGATAACAAAATAATTGCTTATTACGCACTGACACTTACACGGGGCCAGGCACTAGCTAAGTGCTTTGCGTGCGTTGGCTCTCATATCCTTGGTGTTCCCATTTCACAGACAAGGATGTGAAATATGCAGAGATACTCAAGGCTATGGCAAAGGACATAGTGACCAGATTCAAAGTAGAGTCCTATGCAAAGGCTGGGCTGTCAACCATGACCTGTGCTGTCTCCATAAATGGTATCAGCCCTGAAGAGATTGAAGGGACAGCAAAGGGGGTGGGGAGCTGTTTCTAGTTGGTGCAATGACTTGAGCCCCAGCTACAGTGGTTTGTGTTTGGCCTCTGGGAATATAACCCAGTGGATGCTTTCACAGCTAAACCACACAGCTCCCTGGCAGCCCTGGGTTACTCTCATCTTCCACCTTAGGAGCCAAGGCTTTGGGAAAGCTCAGGGACCTATCCAGTCACACTGCTGCTGTGGTAAAACTGAGGTCTGGGCCTCTTCTCCCTCTGCAGTGCTGGCGCACTACATTCTCCAATGCCTCTTTGTAGCTCATTCAGCCACATGCAGAGAAGAGAACCTTTTATTCTTAGCAAATCTTCCAGCGGAACTGAGCCCTTCTCCTTCTTGCAGGGAACTAAATCTCCACCTGGGGAGAGTGGGATTTGTTGAACCCAGCCCAGGCTGTGGGCAAATGCCTCTTTAGAGCCAAGTTTAACCATGGCCTTCTCCCAGTGGACAAAGACCCCCTTGGCCTCCCCACATCTCAGCAAGACTCCTGGACCACTGGCCAGGGGTGTTTGTTTGGTTTTATTATCTGCCCTCCTGGAGACATAAGCCATCATCCCTTATCAAAATGAGTGACTGCTTTTCTCACCCTGGAGCTGGCTTCATTCTTACCTGGCAAAGAAAGAACAAGGGTGCATTTGGAGAGGGAAGAAAATCATATGTTATTTTTAAAAGGCATTTTGAGTGAATGCTGAATAGACTTCAAGAAAATTGCCTTAAAGACCTGTTCTCTGCGGGGTTGGCGTTTCTCATGGCTCCCAAGTATTTGGAAACTTAATTGCACATTTGTACGGGCTACTGTTTTTATTTCTTTCCGGTCTCAGAGGTGGGCTTTGAAGATTGTGTGCACGCTCTCTTTCTAATGGTTTTTCTTTATCTCAGATAAATTCTGCACACCTGCAAGGTGGAGTCGCCTGAAAGAAACTGTGTCAGAATTGGCTCTTGATTTAATAAATCTACAAATGGCGAGGGGGGCTGCTGAGATGATGTGGTGTTAGCTCGCTCTGAGCTCTTGTCACAGAGGTGCAGTCACAGAGGTGCAGCCTAATCCCCTTGCCCCCAAGGGAGCTGCGCTCTCTGTGCTGCTCTGAACCTCAGAGCAAGCCTCAGCCCACACCTTCGCTGAAACTCTTTCTGCACCCTGAGCTGGAAGTCGCTTGGGGGGGGGTGATTTCTGTGTGGGTGTGTGGGACCTTTTAGGCCAAGATGCTAATAAGAGGCTTTTAGGTTAATTGTTCAAGTGCAGCTCCCCACTGCTGGGGACTTCCTTGACCTCCCACACTGTCTTCTCAAAGAATCAGGAAGTCCATCTGGTGCTCTGAACTATACAGCCAGGGTAGGAGTCAGCTCCGGCTTGGGGCTGGGAGCAGGTGTCCACTCCCAGGACTGATAGGGGAACACAAGTGTATTAGTAGCCAGACACCTGACAAGGTGTGGGAGGGTTTATTTAGCCTCACAGTTCAGAGAAAAGCCATCCATCAGAGGCACAGTAGACGGGGAGAGGCACAGTGGCAGCAGAGGCTGGGTCCGAGGTGCAGGCTGGGAAAGTAAAAGAAAGGGGGATGCCGGGTTTCAGCTAGTTTCTTCCTTTTGTCATCTCACTCTGTAGAGCAGGCTGGCCTCAAACTCACAGAGATCCACATGTCTCTGCCTCCCAAGTGCTGGGCTTGAAGGTATGCACCACCACTGCCTGGCTCCCTTATCTCCTTTTTATTTGGCCTGAGACCTCCAACTTATGGGGTCCTCTCCTCTTCAGTTAAAGCTCTTTGGAAACTCCCTCAAAAGCACACCCAAAGCTATGTCTCCTTGTTATTCCAGATCCGGTCAAGTGGACGGTGAAGACGAACTGTCACACCAGGTTTATACACAGACCCCTTAGCCTCCTTGGCTTCCACCGCTAGGAAATATGATATAGAAAAACCGCAACACTTGGCCTCTGAGCCGGGTGAGTTTAGACACAGGCTCTACCACACTCCAGCTGCTAAAGGTGCTAGGAAATGACTTCTGTCCTCTCCGAAGTGCTCCAGACCTGGGAGGCTAACCTATTCCGACGACATTAATGAGCCTCTGCCCTCTGGCTTCAGGTCTAACCAGTGGGAGACTATGGGTGACCAGAGGTAGAACAGAGTGGATGCTGTCTTCAGACCTGACTAAAGGTTTCTGCTTTTGTCAGGACCCCTTTTCACAAATTTCTCTATTCTGGTGACTGACTTCTGGGCCCTCTCCTTGCCCCTTAAGGCCTAGCCCTGGTAATGACAATGTTTTCTTTACCTGATATTTACTGGCCCTGTGGGTTCCCTAGCCCTGTCCACAACTTTAAATCTGCGTGCGTGCGTGCATGCTGGAAAGTGAACCCAGGTCCCACGTGCTGGCTAGGCAAGTGTTTTGTGACTGAACTACACCTTAACGTACCTGCTCATACCAATGCCAGTGCCAACCATCCCTTGGAAAACAAAACAAAACTTTTTAGGCTTATTTCATTTGATGTGTTTGTTTTCCCTGCATGTATGTATGTACATCATGTGTGTGCTTGGTGCCTGTGGAGATCAGATGATCAGAAGAGATCATCTGATCCCCTGGTACTGGTGTTACAGACAGTTGTAAGACATGTGGGTGCTGGGGCTCAAACCCAGGTCCTCTAGAAGGGTAGCCATCTCTCCAGTCCCTGGTGCACTTAGATGTAAGGTGAAGCTTTTTGGTTGATTTACTGTTTTGTTGTTGTTGTTGTTGCTCTTTGTTTGTTTTTGAGTCAGGGTCCTACTCTATAGCTGAGGTTTCACTGAATCTCCAGGCTGGCCCTGGACTCTTCATCTTCCTCCCTCAAACCCGCCGCCCCAGTGCTAAGATTACAGGTGTGTGCTACCACCTCGACCAGGGAGTTTATTACTAAGCAGTTTGCTTTTGTGGTAGTATTGAGAACTAGACTTAAAATCACTTACAAAGTGCTTGCACTAAGGCCTGGAGGACTGCAATGATGACCCTCAAGTTGACCTTGAAGGGCTCAGGACCTCTGTCCTTGGAACTATGGCAGTTTCTTGCTTCACTTGTTGCTTTCTGGCCACAAGCTGGACACTGCTGTTGGGTGGCCTGGTTTAGACCCCGGGAAAGCAGACTCCTGAGCGACTCTAGAAGGTGATATTTAGCCAGGTGTGTTAGGACCTGCAAGTCTGAGTTCCATCACGAGTTCAAAACTAGCCTGGGCTCAGGGCAGAGTGGGGTTTGGGTGGGGTTGGGAGAGGAACGCACACCTTTAATCCCAGCACTCCGGAGGCAGAGGCAGGCAGATCTCTGGGTTCAAGGCCAGCCTCATCTACAGCCAGGGTTACATAGAGAAACCTTGTCTTGGAAAAAAAAACAAGCAAACAAAAATCCCATAAAAGCTAGCCTGAGCTACAAGGTGAGATCTTGTTCCCCACCCCTCACTTCAAACAAACAAACAAACAGAAAACACCCTGACAAACAGAAACAGAAGACAGAAAAGGATGTTATTTCTTGTGCGAGTTCTCATAGAGGTTGCCCATCCTCCAGACAGCAGCACATTCTTTTTAGTCCTTGCTCTTATGGGTAAACAAAACGATACAGCTTTTGTTTACCCATAAGAGAAAACAAAAGAGATGACAAGATGTCCCATTGAGCAGCAGGTGAGTTGGGACCCTAGGCTGGAGTTAGGAGCACTTATTGCTCTTACAGGGGACCTGGGTTCGATTCCCAGCACCCACGTGGTGGTTTACAACCACCTGTAACTTCAACTCTGACACCCTCTCTAACCTCTTTAGGCATCAGGCATCCATACGGTGTATAAACACACATGCAATCAAAACACTAAAACACATACAATAACATAAATCTGTGTAAGAATTTACAGAAACAACAACCCTGGATCTCAACAGCTCTTTCTCTATCTGAAGGGGATGTGTCCAGTCCTGTCGCCCCTTCTGTGAGTGGAGTCCCATTCAGACTTGGACTTGAGGATTTAGGGAATGCTTCTACACTAGTAATGTCTGGCCTGTCTGGGAATGGGAAAGTGAGAAAGTTGGGGGCGGATTTTGGTTCCCATGGGGTTCATAGCTAAGACTGGGAGATGACACTTGCTTAAGGGAGGATAAAGCCCGCAACAGGAAGGCGTAGCAGCTACTGTGAGAGAGTTCAGGGCTAGGGAAAGCTCCAAGGAAAAGGAAGTGTTGGCCAGAGAGAAGGGAGAAGGGAGGGTATGTCAGGGAAGGAGTCATACTGAGAAGGGTCAGTGGCCAGGTGAAGGAATAAATAGCATTGGGTTCTAAGAAAAACCAGCAAGCCTGGGAAGGGCCAGGCGGCTCTCAGGACCTTGCAGTCAGCTAGGTTCTAAAGAACTCTGTGAAAACACAGAATCAACCTGGAGTCCCAGTCCCTCCATCTTTTCCTCCCA
>JAQHUG010000288.1:1714484-1725836 GCA_028555095.1 Dicrostonyx torquatus
GCATTAAGGTGTGTGTTACCACATCTGGCCTCTTAAACCTCATTGACATTATCTTTCCCACCTAGAGAATGGCACTAAGATGGTAATTTGGAACCTGAATTACATGGTAGTATCAAATGGGGTAGTGGATACTTCTCCTTCACCGGCTCTCAGTGAGGGCTCAGCAAAGGGCATCTGTCATTAACCTGCTCCAGAGCTGTGAGGGACTGTGGTGTCACTTCCCTAGTCAGGGGTCTTCTCCAGCTGCAGTGGGATTGCTTTCGGGGGTCTCTGATTCAGAAAATGTTGAGTACCACTCACCGCTTGAGAGGTTTAAAAATAGAGGCGTGTTCAGCAGCAGAGAGCAGTGTTTATGTGAACTAAACGTGGTGGCGGGGCCTGCAGGCAGGGAAGCCTGCATGGAGCCCTCTGTCCATCTGTTAGCTCTGCCATCGCTCATTCCTTCCCGTTGCTTTTGGAGCATTGCTGAGAACCTGCTCACTCAGGCCCCCTGCCAGGCGTGGAGGGCAGAGTCAAGAACACAGTATCAATGGAAAAGGAAGATGTGCCAGGGCCAATCTCCAAAGAGGGCTTCACTCTGTGCCTACTCATGCCTGCCTGAGGTCCTTTCCTGTGTTGGATCTGGGCTGACTATGTAGCCTGGCCTATTATTTTTGTTTATTTTTGTTTGTTTGGTTGGTGAGTTGGCTTTGAGTTTTTGAGACAAGGTTTGTATAATTCAAGGTTAACCTTGAACTTCTGACTTTCCTGCCTCCACTTCGCAAGTTCTATAAAAACAGGAGTGTGCATCCCGTCTGTCTCCCTCTTTTTAACTGATTGATGTGTGTGTGTGTGTGTGTGTGTGTGTGTGTGTGTGTGTATATACATGTGCTCTTGCATGTGGAGGCCAGAAGAGGCTACTGGCAGTCCTGCTCCACTATTCTCTGCCAAGTCAGCTTTGTCATTGTCCGTAGGGCTCACCAGTTCGTCTAGACTGGCTGGCTAGTACCCTGCCTGTGGCAACACTGGGATAAGAGACACTTGCATCCACTCAGCCACACCCAGCTTCTGATGTGGGTGCTGAGAATTAAACTCAGGTCCTCACGCCTGTACAGCAGGTACAGTTACTCCCTGATGGTTCTTCCCGGATCCTGTTAGCTTTCTTGAGACATGGGTTTGCTCTATAGCCCAGGCTGATCTAAACTCTCAGTGTACAGACCTAAGTCCTCCGATGCTCTGGGCTTACAAGTGTGCAGCACCACAGCTGGTCCTGTGACTTGATTTAGCTCAAATGAAGTGGGCATGAGGCTGAAACAGTTCTGGCCCTAAGCCTTAAGATGGCAGGCAATCTCACTTGTGTTATGCCAGGCATTGGGACAAGTACTTGTTATTGCTGTGCTCCGAAGGTGGAAGTAGGAAGATCCAGAGTTCAAGACCAGCTTCAGCTACATAGTGAGTTTGAGAACAACCTGGAATATCCTGTCTCAAAAAAGAAATAGAGGGCTGGCGGATGTGGCACATGCCTTTAATCCCAGCACTTGGGAGGCAGAGGCAGGCAGATCTCTGTGAGCTCAAGGTCAGCCTGATCTACAGAGTGAGTTTCAAGATAGCTGGGACTGTATAGAGAGACCCTGCCTCAAAAAGTAAAAACAAAACAAATAAAAGGAATAGGAACAGCCTTACTTCTGTATTTTGGGGAGCTGGGAGCCCCGATAAAGAGGCCTGAGTTATGACAGACATCACTTTGAGAGGAAAAAACACAGGAAAGAATGACAGGCTTAGACGTCCAGCATGTTAGTTCAGTCCCCAGATGGCTTCGGACTGCTACCATCTGACTCCAGGCACATGGGACCTCCCAGGGGAACAGCTGTCCTGCTGAGTCTATTTAGGATAATGGATTAGTTTTGTTTCAAGCCCTGTCTTAGTCCATTTTCTGTTTCTTTAACAGACTGCCCAAGACTGGCTAATTTATGAAGGAAACAAGTTTATTTTGGCTCATGACTCTAGAGGCTGGGAAATTCAAGAGCATGGGACCAGGTAGCTCATTGGTATTTGGAGAAGGTCTCACGATGATTCAACTCATGGTATAAAGGCAAGGACATATTTGAAAGAATTTGAGAGCCTGCCTTGCTTTATTACAACTTGTGCTTGTAGTAACCAATCCAGTCCTGTGACAGCAAGGACTCAGTTACATAAGAATGGCATTAGCCCATCTCGGGAACTTCTACCTTCATGATCGGAACTATTCCTATTACAGACTGTTTCCATCACTGGGGACCACCAGGTCTCACCATGAGTTTTGGTGGGTACAAGTCATAGTCAAAGCATCACAAACGTTACCTTCAGCAAGGCTTGTTACATGTATGGTAATAAATGAAGAATAACAAATCAAAGAATAAAAGCTTTTTATTCAAAGCGGGTTGTAGCCAGGGGGCGGCTGCTGTCACTTGCACTTTATCAGAGCTAATGGCAGACAGAGGAGGGAGAAGGCCCTAGGTAAGCTCTTGTCGAGGCAGCTAACAAAGGAGAAGCTGTAGGTAGGTGCAGTCAAAGCTGGGAACCCAATGCAATGGTGTTCTGTTTCTCTAGCTGTCCCAAGTTGGAAACAGGAAAAAAAAAATAAAGGAAGTTAGTCAAGACTTAGCTGGTTTGAGCCAATTATCACAAGGCTATCTTAGTTGCTTGATAGACTGGCAGTCAGTCTAACAGCTGTTAAGCTGGTCTCTTAGGCTGGTTACTGCAGAGAACTAGGCTGGTTTCCTCAGGTGGCTGCCACAGACTGTGGGTCTGAGTGTTGTCTTTATACATGGTCTGGCAGTATTCATTTGACTATTTAGTCTCTCACTATAGATACTGCCACAGAAACTGACAATCTTGAGGCCATGTTGAATAAACATAGTATCTGGGTAGGCCCAAAGGGAAGAGAATGCATTTGCCTTGGGCCAAGTTTAAAGAATAGCTATCCAAAGCTAGACATGGGTGCACTTGGGAGGCAGAGGCAGGCAGATCTCTTGAATTCAAGGCCAGCCTGGTCTACAGAGCAAGTTCCAGGACAGCCAGGGCTACAATGAGAAACCCTGTCTTAGAAAACAACAGCAACAACAGAATAGTGGATGATGGATGAGGGACGGAGGAAGAGACAACACAACCCAAGGCTGCAGACAGGAGAGAACTGGGAGTCATGTGCGCTGCAGCAGCCTGCTATTGGGGGGTGACCCTATAGATGAACATTGGCTGAGCCCAGGGTACTGAGCAGAGGTAGACATATTCCTGAAGGAAGCGACACAGACAATGGGAGTGACGTCCTCAGAGCCAAGCTTTAGAAACACTGGGAGAAGGCAGAGGACAACGGGGTGAACGTGGGAGATGAGTGAGGAGCAGCTGAACTGTGTGCTCCCAGGAGAAAGTGTGGGAAGTTCAAGCTCCTGGACTTGGTAGATGGGACTCTAGGGACCAAGAGAATGCAGAGTCCCAGGCTCCTGGAAGACTAGGCTGCTGATGGCTTCTAAAACTAGAATGTGAGCGGGGTGGGGTGGGGTGAGGGAAGCACTTAGAAGAGAAGGTGAGGCAGGGAGACCCCACAGGACACACATCCAAACCATCTGCTACAGATCTGGAGTTAGGAGAGTAAGAGGGAGGTGGCTTTGCTATCTACATAGGACATGGCGTCCCCACCCCTCCCCTGAAGACGGGCAGGAGAGGTGCCTGTTATCACTCCACCCCTGGGTTCTGAAAGGCAGCTGCATGGGGGTGTGACCCACGTGTGCGCTGTGCGGCTACCTCCACCACCACCACCACCCCCTGCACACGTGCAAGGAATGGGTTGCCCACCATCTTCGTCATCAGCATCTGACGTACCTACATGGGTACATTTTCCCTGTGTGTCTTTGCCACCCGCCCCATTATCATAACAGTGCCTGTGACAGAGACTGGTCAGGAATGCCCAGAAAAGTTGGAACAGCTCGAGGAGAGAACTGTGCAGAGGGAGAAGGAGATTTTAAGGGGGCTTTGAGCTCCGGGGCACTTGAGGCAAGGTGGAACCTGGAAACGGGGTATAGGAACTAAGCGGGCACCGGGCATTTGTGCATGAGAAGCAGGCTCAGTCCAGAGTGCAGGGCTCAGGGAGGTGGGAGAGGAAGTCAGCTAGCTTCCTGTGAAGGGATGGAGAGAGGAAGTCCCTGAGATTTCATTTCAGCAGGGTTTTGTTGTTCAATGAGAGTGACTGGAGCAGACCTACAGAAAAGGAGCCATGGGTAGCGGGGGAGGGGAGGAAAGAACTCCTGTGAGCATGAGGGCACAATAGACAGATCTGGCAGCTGTCGGCAAGGATGGCCTCAGGCAGAATCCAGACTGTAGGTGAAGTGGTATTGCCCACACAGTGTTTGGGTTTTGTTTTCTTATTTGTTGAATATGGTGTTAACCAATTGTACGTACAAATCCATAATGCCAGCCTCTGGCAAATCCAAAGACGTGATAACCACCACTCCCACCCTTCCAAGGCCACCCTTGAATGGGCCTGGCTTCCAGGGTGCCACTGTACCCCTCACCTGTCTGCCCACTTCGCCATATTGTTTCTTGTATGATTTCATCTGTCAGCATATGAGAAGAGCTGAGTGACAGCTTGAAGCCTGTGGTTCTGAGAGAGATGGGCAAGGATGCAGAGGAGGAGAGGGGTTAGCTCAGGGGATGGAAGGAGGGTGGGAAAGGCCACCGAGCTAAAGAAGTGGTGAAGCCAGTCCTGGGGTTGCAGAAAACTGGGATCAGCTAAGATGCACTGGGGCAGTGTCTAGTTTCTATTACCTTTCCCACCCAGTATTGGTGTCCCCTGGCTCTGTTAGGGGGACAGTGATGTACCCCAAGCCTCAGGACCACACAAGAAGGTCTCTAAAAACAGAACCTGTGTTCCCCATCCCAAGGATTCCTTAGGGCTGGAACATTGAGACACTCCTCTTAGCATGGGGGAGGAATCCTGTCTAGGAGGCCCTGCACAGTTTGGGGGTACTGCAGGCCCTCAGGAAATGCCTTTCTACTCCCCAGTCCTGCTTCTCCTTGCCATGACTCCTGGCAACCTTGTGTAGCCTTACACATACTTCCATAGCTACCCAGGTCGGGTTGCTTCTGACGGGAGAGGAGCTCTCATTTGGAGCTCTCCCCAGGAAATAGCCCCTCATACAATTCAAGATTAAAACATCCCCATTCACACCCTCTGTGGGAACATTCTCAGGCTTATTGGGAATCATGTGTGGATTGGACACATGTCAACGTCTCATGTTGAGGTGGAATGTAATTAGGTGATGGCGGAAAAAATTCCTTCCGTCTCCTGGGAATGCTGGAATAATGAGCCATCAAGAGGGGCCCTGGGAAGTTGGCAGGGGCTGCTGACCTGAGCCGAAGTGCGGATCATTCATTAGCTCGAGATGCCCGCGGTCTGGGCTGCATTAAACGAGCAGGCCTGTTCCTAAGTGGGAGGCGGGAGCCAGGCTGGAGATCCTGAAAGCCTGCCTCCACCTTCAAAGTGGGGATGGGAGCAAGACATCCCTTCCTGGGCCAGCCTTCCACTGAGCCTGGGGGGAGGGTGGCTGCTGAGGCTGTGGGGGTTGGGGGGTTTGGCTGCTGAGCCACGCCCAGGTGAAAGAAGATGTTCCTGGAGCAGAGCTGAGGGCAAGGCCAGGGCCAGAGTGGGAGAGTAGTCAGAGGGTCTCACTAGGAAGGCGAATTCAGAGACTAGCCATGGAAGAAGCTCAGGCCTGGACTACCCTAAGCCAATGCCCCTCTGGGTCCTTGAGGGTCACCTAGACTCCCTGAGGGTCCTCTTCCTATCCTACCCTCCCATGGAGATATGAAAGGCCAACAAAGAGGCCCAGCTATGGCCCCAGCCTGGCCTGCCCTGCAGTCCCAGGACACCCACTCCTTTCCCCACCAGACCACCAGCTTATCCCCAAATGGCACCGCCCAAAGCCCTCCACTGCAGCACAAGCTGTTTCCCCAGCAGCCTCGGTCTGTCATCTCTGTCCTCATTCTTAGGCAGAAACTCCTGGTGGGCTTCCTCAGCTGGGAGCTGGGCACCCTCACCTCATCAGGTCTGCCCGGTCCCAGGCACTGTCAGTCCTTGCACCCTCTTTCTCTCTCTCTCCTCTACCGGGGCTAGAACCCAGGACCTTTTTTTTTTTTTTTTTTGGTGTTTCGAGACAGGGTTTCTCTGTGGCTTTGGAGCCTGTCCTGGAACTAGCTCTTGTAAACCAGGCTGGTCTCGAACTCACAGAGATCTGCCTGCCTCTGCCTCCCAAGTGCTGGGATTAAAGGCGTGCGCCACCACCGCCCGGCCAGGACCTTTCATATATGCTGGGCAAGTCACCTACCACTGAACTGCATCCTCGCCCTGTCCTCCTTTTTTCTTTCCTGTCTTTTCCCTTTCTCAGTTCTGGGGCTCTCCACTACTCCCGCTATCTCAGGGGTTCCATTTGCTCTCCACTCAAGAGTTGCACCCTGGGTTCTTAAATATCTGGACAGGTCCTTTCCCTGATGCCCTCCACAACAGTGCCAGCCACTAAAATGGCCACGGCAGCATCTACAATGGTCCGTGTCACTGCCTAGGTAGAGGAAGGGCTGGGACTATAAAGCCTTTCCTCTCCAGGCCACGCCTCTTCCTGTCTCGGGTCCTCACGTACCAGGTCCCTTTACCATACAGTCTCTGGCTTTCTAATGCCTATGTAGAGATGTTTGAGGGCTCTTCAGGACTTTCTTCCAACAAGTAGCACCCTTTAGAGAGTTCCCACCCCTGCAAGACCTTTTCTTACTCTATCTCACCTCAAAAAGGCATTCTTTTTCATGTGAAATCTTTGAAATAGCCATATTTTTTTCTTTCTTTTTCTTTTTTTGGCTTATCGAGACAGGGTTTCTCTGTTGCTTTGGAGCCTGTCCTGGAACTAGCTCTTGTAAACCAGGCTGGCCTCGAACTCACAGAGATCCGCCAGCCTCTGCCTCCCTAATGTGTATGCCACCATGGCCCGGCTTCTCTCTCTCTCTCTCTCTTTCTGAGATAGGGTCTCTCTGTGTAGACCAGGCAGAGATCCATCTCCTGAATGCTGGGATTAAAGGTGTTCCCCATCACTGCCAAGCTGAAATAGTCATATTCAATGATCCTGGAGACCACAGTTTTAGATCACATGCTGGGGAAACATAAGGTCCCAGAATTCTAAATTCAGATAACCCCATCTGCACTGAGATCCTCTTGCCCCTGAGGGGCATCAGTCACTTTCCCATGGGCTTCTTGTCCTTCTTAGCTCAAACTCCATTCTGGCCCTAGGTACCTGAGTGATGGGAACCGTGAACAGAGGAGAGAGAAAAGGGGCACAGCCTAGGGAGGTGTTGGGCTAGGATTCCACAGAGGTGGCCTGCATAGGCCCTACTGGCAGAAGGGAGCAGGGCCTGAGGTGAGGGTGCCACAGTCCACAGACAGGTTAATGGCTCCTGCTTTGTTCACAATTGAATTTGTCCTTCTGAGCCTTCTGGCTTTGGAGAGGGGCCTCTTCTCCTGGGAACTCAAGCTTGACTCCCAGAGCCACAGGGCCTGGACCAGCTGGGCTTGATTCAATCAGGAGAAATGAAGAACATTGGGCTCACAGACATCTCTGTGCCCAGAGGAGCTGGTGGCTCCGCCAAGAAAGATAAAGAGAGCTGATGGGTTGGGGGCAGGCTCGTCCCAGGCCTCCTGGCCCTGTGCATCTCTTAGGAAAGCAACTCCAAAGACTGACGGCCTCCGTGGCTCCTAGAATACAGGCCTGTACTGGGCACCTTCCTCCTAGGCCGTCTTCCAGCGTTTCTCAGAGCTGTTTGTAGAATTGATGTAAGAGCAGCTGGGGCCTAGTCTGCTCTCTCTGTATCTGTGAGGTAGTGCCCATGTTAGGACCAGGGGGTGTAGCGGGTGTGCTGTGCTGGAGTAGAAACAGACAAACAAAAGAGACTCTGTCCTCTCTCTGCTGTATCTTTTATGTGTATCAGCCCAACTCAGCTCTGATTTCTCCCCTGTGCAGGAGGCAAAGGAAACAATGGGATGAGTTGAAAACCGGCTATGGCTCCTATTTGGCATGCCCCCCCTCCCCGGCCTCTAGGCTTGCCCAGGTACTGCCTTCTGTTTCAAAAGCCCTCTCCAATCCTCCGCGCACCTCCGCTGGGGCCGACCTTCATCTGAGGTTTTCCTCCCTACTCTTCCATGCTCCAAAAGTGTTGCTTCCTGTGCTCGTCATCTGGGTGTCTGTAGTGTGGTAGATGGCTCTATGTAGAACAATAGATGGTGTGTTGGCTCTACCAGACCACCAGTAATTGTTGAGGGTCCGGCACTGTCCTGGGGACAGGAAACACATAAGTAGATAATTAAAGAAGGTAGGCTCGGAGTGTAGAGTGCTGAAAGAAGAATAACGGAACAGGGAGGTGATGTCTGATCTGAGACCTGGCTGCCAAAACAGAGATGGCCCTACAAAGGCCCTGCCTGAGACAAGCGGCCTTGTAGAAACAGCCAGTGTTAAAACCCCAAAGTAAATGTTAGGTGTTTCTGATTGCATGAACTGTTCAGAACAGGCAAATCCACAGAGACCTAAAGGAGATTCGGGGGCTGCCAGGGGTTGGGGGAGGGGGTGTGGGAGTGACTGCTAATGGATATGTGGTCTCCCTTTGGAATAAGGGAAATATTCCGGAACTAGATAACGGTGGTGGCTGGCACCATGCTGTGAGTGTGCTACGTGCCACTACTGTGTGCTTTCAAGTGGCAAATTTTACGGTTTACATGTGTAGAAAGTGTGTGTGGACTTTACCATAAAGCAAAGTCAAACCACCAAGGCACCAAAGCTTGCTCTGACCTAGAGTGGCTAGCTAGTGTAGCTAGTGCCAGGGGTGTGGCTGGTGCCAGGGCAGGCTCAGGATGGTGCTGGAGAGGAGATGGGCCAGTCATGAAGACACGGCAGACTGATAAGGAGTCCTATTTTATTGTGGTGCGAGCAGAAGCCACTAGAAGATTCCAAATAGGAGAATCCCATGATTATAGTTTCCTCTTGTTTTTGTGGTGCTGAGGAACAAAGTGGGGGCACTGCATACGAACGGCGAGTGCTGTACGACAGAGCTGCATCCCCAGCCCCATACTTAACTATTTTTGAAAATATTTCTGGCTGTGGAGCAGATTGTGGTTGTGATGGAGCAAAAATAAAAGCAGAAGCTCCATCAAGGAAGCCATGGTAGGGTCTGGGGGAGGGGATGACAGTGAGTGTGGGTGGGACAGAGTGGGTCTGGGGGAGGGGTGACAGTGGGTGTGGGCGGGACAGAGTGGGTCTGGGGGAGGGGTGACAATGACAGTGAGTGTGGGCAGGACAGAGTGGGTCTGGGGGAGGGGTGACAATGAGTATGGGCGGGACAGAGTGGGTCTGGGGAGGGGTGATAGCGTGTGGGCGGGACAGAATAATGCGTGAGGGGATGGTTTGAGGAGAAACCAGTGGGAGCGAGGGAATCGAAGGAAAAGAGGAAGAAAGGAAGGGAGGAATGGGAATTAACCTCTGCATTTCAACCTGAGCAACCAACAGAATGGCTTCATCAGCCTCAGGGATGGGGAAGCCTGTTAGGAAACACTGAGGATGTGGTGGGCCTGACCTGCTGGTCAGATAGTCTTGTGACATCAGCGACAGCCTAGTGGGCTAGTGTGAGCCTCAGGCCTAGCACCAGATCTCACTCCATGGAGATGGTGCTGAAAATGTTCCTGTGATTTTGCTTGGGGATTGGCGTGACTACAGGGGAGAGGAGCTGGGGCTCAGTCCTTGAATAGGGGCACATAGAGATGAGATCAAGGAAGAGCAGTGCTCTTAAGGAGCACCAGCCAGCAAGATGGAAGGAAACGGAGTCATGCTTCTGAAATGGAGAAGGAAGTGTTTCCAGGAGGGACAGGGGCTTTAGGAGCCCCTTTTTGAGCCCCTGTCTCAAACCAACACCAGTGAGCAAATGAAGACAAAGTCCCCATTGGGTATAGCCTTAGGATAGCAGGCCTGCCTTCCTGGTGAGCCTGACAGGCTGGAGGGTAAGTGTGGCTGCAGAGTTAGAATTTGAGATGGAAGGAGTGGCCAAGGTTCTGGGCCACCCAGGAAATCAATGGTATCATTGAGTGAAGGGTGGTTGTGGGGATCCGGTGGAGCCCAGTACCCGGCACACTCTAAGAGGGCCTTTCCCTCCCTCTGATCCCCTTTGCCTCTCAGGGGGTGATTCATATTTCAATATATTCCAGCTGAAAAGGGATCCCACTTAGAGCAGGTGGTAAGCCAGTACATGGAAATTTGATATATTTTGACTAATGCATTTTGAAATTTGAAAACTGCAGACAATTTTATTCAAGATCCATTTTTATACCAACTCATTACTGGGAGAAAAAGGCAAAAGATTTCAGTTTTCCTGTGGACCCAGCCCTGTCACCACTAGGCCCTGCTAAGCTGGCTTGACCTGACCAGGTCAGCCTTGCATGCAGCCACTGCCTGCCTCAACCACCAAGCCCCCGCTGGAAACCTCTTTCTTTAGCAACCTCTTTCAAGGATCCCTCTGGGGGTTACTAGTCCAATTTAATCTGACCTTCAGCCCCACCTCTGTCTTGCCAACTCCAGCAAACCCCTGGGGCCGGCACTTAAGACAAGTTTTGTGATACAGACAAGGGGGTTACACAGAGTTTCCACTTCCTTCCTCATCTGCTGGTCCTTTCTCCAGCCTCCTGAGCCTGAAACCTAAGGAGTGGAAGTAAATAATGGAGCCCGGGGACAGAGCCTGTCCATGGAGGAGCAAGGGTAGAGTCCAGGAGAGGGTAGTACCGGAAGAGGGTCTCCCAGTGAGCAATGCCCCTAAAGAGCCATCTTAGCCTTTTGTTATGGATGACAGAGCCACCTTGTGAGTCACACAGTTCTACCATGCTGGGCAAACGGCTGTACTGTGTTGAGCTTCATTGTTCTTACTGATAAAATGGGGACCCGAATACATTTCTGGTGATTTGGGCGGGCTGTTCACAGAATGAGTGTGACAATTCCTAGGATGGGTTCAACACATGCTCGAGCCACAATCTCCAAGGCAAAGCCCTTGTCTCCATCTCGCTGGAGGGGAAGGCACCCAGCAGAAAGGGCTGACTCTCTAAAAGGCCCTGTAGCTGGGGACTTCATGCATGCACATCTTAAGGCTAAAGGCTGTAATACAGCTAAACTTTCTAGATGGTAACTTGTCAGTGTTCATCAAGGGTACTTGGGCTCAAAGAACTGGTCTAGAGAAAGATCAGGAATTTGGATAAAGATGTTGATTTCAGTGTTATTTAATTTAACTGACCTTAAAGAATTAATAGAGTAGCCGGGCGGTGGTGGCGCA
>JAQHUG010000288.1:1726744-1742835 GCA_028555095.1 Dicrostonyx torquatus
GAGGCAATGGCTTCCTTATCTTTGTAAGCTTCCTAGAGTCAAAAAGTCCTAGCTGGCTCTGTTAAACATTCTAAGTCAAAGGCCTTTGATGACCTTCTGTAATTAATGAGCAAAAGGTCCCTGACACTCCAACTCAAAGATCCACCTCCCTCTGCCTCCCAAGTGCTGGGATTAAAAGTGTGCACCTCCACTGCCCAGCTAGTTTAAAATATTTTTATTATTAATTTTATGTATATGGTATTTTGCCTGCATGCATGTGTGCAAACCATATGGATGCACGGTACCCTTGGAAGCCAGAAAAGGGTATCATATTCCCTGGAATTGGAGTTACAGAGGGTTGTGAGCCACCTTGTGGGTCCTGAGAATTGAACTCAGGACTCCCGGAAGAGCAGCCAATGCTCTTAACAGCCGAGCCATCTATCTCTTCTTTGGGCCCTGCTATGAGTTTTCGTTTGGTTTTTGAGACAGCATATGTAGCCCAGGCTTGAACTTACTATGTAGCCCAGACTAGCCTCAAATTAAAGCTCTTCCTGCCTCTGTCTACCAACTTCTGGGACTAGAGGTCTTGTACCACAATGCCCAGCTCAGCCATGATAATTTATAGTGGTAAAAAATGAGAGACATAAATGTTTCAGAGATAAGTAAATTATAATGTTTGCATAAAATGGGATCATCTGCAGTCTCCAGAAATCTTGCCTGTTAACTCCATCAGTCTTCCTTCTATGTCAGACCTGGGTGACTGGCCCTGGCTGATTGATGGGAGCTGATTTCCCCACCGCCCTGGGGCAGGGACCACCCCACCCAAAGGGCTCCCTCAGGATCCTCAGTACAGAGCTTCACAGCTGGGTGGAAGCAGAGGACTGCATATATAACACGATCTGAACTTTATTTCTTTAAATAAAATTTTTATTTAAATTTTATACAGCCCTATATAAACGAAAGAACTATTGAAGTTTCAGCAAGGACCTGTCAACGGTCGTCAAGAGTAATGGAAGTGCAGTGATCTCCCCGCTCCTTTTACTTCCCAACTGTTTACGTTTCCCCACAGCTGGCAAGTGTTATTTTAAAATGAAAGTAAATAATGATGAATGATTTAAAGGAAAATCGGATAGGTAAAAAGAGGGATGGAGACCACTCAGGAAGCCCATGCTAAATATGACCCAGTGAGATCTCCCAGGCCTGGGGCCTGAGGATGAGCAGTTGTGGCCCCTGGAGAATGTGGAGCATTCAGGCCAGCAGGGATGGGAGGCAGCCGGAAACTGAGGACCCAAGGTGCTCATGTGGGCTCTGAAGGATGTGAGGAGATTCTGTGTGGGAATCCAGTGAGAAAGGCGTGAGGAGTGAGGCCTGGAGAGCCACGTTGTCATTTGTCCTAGAACACAAGCTAGAGCCCAAGAGTCCAAAAGGAGGCAGGAAGCGTTTGGACCAAGGACAAGTCAGGTGGGATTAGAAAGGAATGTTTGCAAATACTTCCAAACTCCTGGTCCTTTAACGAAACGGACCCACCCCTGGTGACTCTTTCCTGCCTCTTGTCACACCTAATAGCTAATATCACCTGAGAAAGTACCAAGATCAGGCTGGCTGGAGGTCCTGATGGTTCTAAAGAGGGCCCTCAGGTGAGCAGAGGAGCTGACTCACTCACCCACAACACCAGATGTCCCTCTTGTCCCTCTCTCCTTTCCTCTCTCTTTCTCTCTCATCTCAGACTCCCGTTGTCATCTCTACCTCCAACCTCAGCAGAGGAGCCCTCCTGCTTCAAGGAGAAAATAGGATCTGCCAAGGCTAACTCTATTGTCATCTCTGTAGACGTCATGGTCCCCCATTCCATGGAGCAGGCATTTGTCAGAGCTCCCCCTATTTCTGCCCTTTCCTGCCTACTGTTTCAGTTTCTCTCCTCCTGAATCATGCTTGTTGGCATGAGAACAGGCTCTATTTCTTCCATCTCAAAAAACAAACACGGGAAGGGTGTGGGAGACGGAGAGCGGTTAATGGGTGCCCAGTGCAGTGGGCTAAGAGTAACTTCTAATGTTCTACCGCACAGTGGGATAGTGCTGCTTGTCGATTTGATTGTAAATTTCAAAACAGCTAGTAGAGAGGATTTTGGATGTTCCCAACACAAAGAATGATAAACATTCAAGGTGATGGGTGTGCTAATTGCCCTGATCATCACATATTGTATACATGTTTTGAAATGTCAGGCTGTACCCCATAAATATGTACAATTACTGTGTAGTGATTTGAGATAAAAACTATAATTTAAAAAGCTAAAAAAAGAAAAAATAGCTGCCCTTGACCCACACCCCCACAAGGTCCTTTCTGTTTCTCCAACCACTTAATGTCAGAGCTTCCTGTGTGAGTGTGCTCTTGGTGCTCCCTGCCTCCCCCAAGAGGAGTTACCCCTGTCCCA
This sequence comes from Dicrostonyx torquatus, assembly GCA_028555095.1. Lineage (NCBI taxonomy): Eukaryota > Metazoa > Chordata > Mammalia > Rodentia > Cricetidae > Dicrostonyx > Dicrostonyx torquatus. The sequence goes on from JAQHUG010000288.1 coordinate 1,729,152, forward strand.
TGATGCCAGGCAAGGCCACATGCATGATGTTGACCAATGAAATGTGAGTAGGGATGATGCCTGTCGCTTGAAACAAACATAGAAAGAGCCAGGGGTTGGGCTGTCTTTGTGTCTTTTCCCAGGAGTGTTCTAGGTCAAGGGTTCTTCTGACCTGGCTTCCCACATAGAGTCCTTCCTCATCTTTGTCTGGCAAGCCTTTGTTGCTGGCAGCCATGGAGATTCTGGGGCACTTGTTATCTCAACACATCCTCCAATGCCCTGGTTGATCCAGCGCCATTCCGTTCCTCGCCTCCCCTTCTTTCTCATTTGTCCTTCTCTGACTTTGGTTCCCACACCTCCTAGATTGCCATGGGTACCTCTCCATGGCAGATCGGCCATGGGCTTCCGCCTACAGTTCGCTCTCAGCAGTCCTTAACTCATCGATTCCTCCCGGAAACACGGGGCTTTGGGGACACCAGCTCCTCCAGGGTCGCTTCTGCCTCCTTGAAAACCATCACGCCATCGTTGGATTCAATCCCTTGACCTCTCTCTTGACTGTCCCAGATGACTTCATCCATTTACCCGGACTAAATGCCGTCTCTATGCCGATGGCTCCCAGGTGCACTGCCTCCTCTGGGCCCCTGTGTTGTACATCCAGCTGTTACCAACTACATCTCTGAGAGGCCACTCAGACTTCACATGTCCCTGAGCCTGATTTCTGGGCTCCTTCAGGCTCACAGTGGAGCCCCCAGCACTCCCATATATCACAGAGGCTCGTCTGGATATCATCCTAAACAAATTCCGTGCTGCCCATTGCTCTTTGCCTCTGGGGCCTCACAACGTCTCTCACAGACTGAAGCCACAGGCCTCCTTGCTGTCTGTCTTACTGTGTATCAGTCTGTCCTTCTCAAACCCACCCACATTACCTCTCCCTCAGACTCTGGCTCCCACTTTCTACCCTCATCCCTTCTCCTTTGCCCTCATCTGTACCAAGCACAGTCCTGCCCCAGGGCCATTGTACCTGTCATTCTCAGTGAGGCTGTTCCTCAGTTTATCCTTGTTCCTTGTCTGTTTGTTTTATTTTGTTTTGTTTTTCTTCTTCTTCTTGAGAAGAAGAATCTCATGTATTCCAAACTGGTCTTAAACTTGCTACGTAGCCAAGGATGACCTTAAGCTTCTGGTCCTCCAGCTTCTACCTCTCAAGTGCTGAGATTACAGGTGTTCCTCACCACACCTGATTTATGTGTTTCTGGGATTTGAACCCACAACTTTATGCATCCTAAGCAAATACTCTGCCACCTAAGCCACATTGCTGGCCCTGTTCCTCTTTCTTATCTTTAGGGTGCAACTCAAATGTTGAGTTCCTAGTTTAAGTAGGTCCCATCTTTCATCTACAGCTTAACCCTTTTGTGCTTCTGAATTTAATTTGGCCTTTTTGTCTCACTCCCCCCTCCAATGGATCCATTAGTGAAGGAGCTGTGTGTCCTAATGCTGCAGAGGTAACCATGAGCCCATCCTCTCCCAAAAATAGAGGGGACTGGGGACAGGTGCAGAACAGGGTGGTCAGCTGGTATGGGCTATACTCAGAGCCTAATGTCAGCTCTGAACATCTTTCACTGACAGCCAGGAAGTGGGTGGATCTCTGAGGTGGGGAAACAAGGACTCCTGGCAAAGAGCTGCTTGTTCTCATTGGCTGCTCAAGGTTTGGGAGAACCACCCCACCCTCCCAGCATACCTCTTCCCCACAGAACCCTCTGGAACACCCCCCCCATTCAGGCATCTTCATAGTTGCGAATCCCTTCAAAGGTCCCCTGCCCCGCTACACACCCAGGATATATTGTCACTTACCTGTCGGGTTGCAGGTGCACCTACAATTTGCTATTGTTTGTGGAGAGTGGCAGTTGGCGCCACAAGGTTCCTGGGCAGGAGGCAAGTCCTGGAAACCTCCTGGGAAGGATGAATGCTCAGAACCCTGCAGACCTACCTGCAGGGCTTGGCGGCACCTGTCCGAATTCCAGAACATGGTGGTAGAAGGATCAAGTGTTCAAAAGGAGGCTAGGGCCTTCCCTGACTACATGGGATCTGTGAAAAAGAAGAGGAGGTAGAGGAAATGGTGGTGGTGGTGGTGGTGGTGGTGGTGGGAGAGAGGGAAACCCACAGCTCCAACCTAGGGCCCTCAAACCAAGCAGTAGGGTTGATTAATATGAGGGGGCCACAATATGAGGCGGGAATGAGGCTGAGGGGTGCTGGGAGTGGTAAAGACAGTTCCTGAGCCTTGTGTTTCCCAGAGAGAGAGCTGTTAGGCACAGGTGGGGATGATGGACTGGGACAAAGGACAGAGCAAGATGCCTTCCAAGGAGCTTAGTCCAGGGTTAAGTGCCTCTCAGCATATGCTCTGCTAGAGCTCTGGATTCTGGGACCATCCTTAGTTGGGCTGGATCCTGCCAGGATGTTTTGGGAACAATAGCCTTTGCTAACAAGAACAGTGACACAATCTCCCATGCAGCCTGCTCAGACCCAGGAAGCTTAGGTGCCCAGACAGGCTCACTGGGCTTCCCATGCCCATAAGGCCTCAGGGAGATTTTGTGGCCCATCTGGAAGTGCCTAGATGAAATAGGATCCCACTGGGATGGGTGATAAGTTGGGGCAGTGCCTTAATACAGAGCTGCACAGGGTAGCCTCCAGCCCCATCCTCTACAGCACATCTCTGCAGGCAAAGAAGTGAGACCTGATGAGTAGGATATGGGAGACCCCAAATTGCTCTCAGGAGAAGTTATCAGTCCAATTAGCATGGTGCTAGCAGCCAGGCCTATTTCAGGGGACCAGCTCAGGCCAACAAGAGCCAAAAGGTTATTCTAATGGGGAGCTGCCCACTTCTTAGCTGAGAGGGATCCTGGTGCTGGGAGGACCTGCAGAGGGTGTTTGATTCAGCATGTGAGGAGAGCAAGTGCTGACGGCAAAGAGGGGGTGAGGACCAAGATAAGACACTTCGGCAACATCCCCAGTCCCAGTATGCACTGCTTCTCCAGGGATGCTGTGCCTGAGATGCTGCAGGTTAAGAGGACCTGAGCTCCAGAAACAGATGTGAGTTTATATGCATGTACTCAGGCACAGGCAAATGCCTTGCATATGAACTATGTCTACATCCGTAAGCATGCAGGACAACATGTGTGAGCACATAAGCACTTCAGGTACACATCTACACAGACATGCACATAAATACAATGCTCAGATATCCACAGCCCACACTTATGCTTTGGCTGAGTCCAGTCCTGACTCCTGGACTACATACAGGTCCTGAGCTGCAGGGTAATATTATACTAGTATAGACTTGTGAAGTCCCTTCCCTGCTTTTTCTCCCTAGGAATTTTTTTAGTATTATTATTTATTTAATTGGTTTTTTTGAGACAGAGTTTTTCTGTGTATCCCTAACTGTCTTGGAACTCGCTTTATAGACCAGGCTGGCCTGGAACTCTGAGATCCTCCTGCCTCTGCCTCCCGAGTGCTGGGATTAAAGGTGTGTGCTACCAAATCTTGCCTCCTCTCTTTTTTAATCTAGACATTTCTGTTTGAAAGGCTCTGGTCCTGGATCTTCTTTAGGGTGACTAAGTTGTTCTGATTTGTTTGGGACTATTCCAGTTTAGTACTGGAAGTCCTGTACCTTGGGAAACTCCCCAGTCCTGGGCAAAACTGCCTGTGGTATTGGGTCCTTCTCAGAGTTGTCATCATCTGGTCACTTCCTTGATGGACGTAGGCAACCTTGATGAGAACTGAGTCCAGGTCTCTGTTCTTATCCTGGAGGCACCGAGTTGCCTCAGGAGTAATTACAACCAGTGTTTACTGAACACCTACTATGAGCCAGGTCCTGGGCTTGGGGTTATCTGAGCCTAGGACTTTCTAAGTGTCATCACTCAATTCTGCAGAGACTTGGGAAGGTGCTTCCCTCGCCCAGAACAGGACAGTGGTAGGAGAAAGTAAACAAGTGAATTCTGTTGTGCCTTAGAAGAGGTTGCATGCTGTAGACTAAAATGTGCCAGGGAAGAAGCACCTTGAAAATCGACTGCTTAAGAGTGGCCTCCCTGGGAAGAAGTCCTAGAGACATACTGGGAACAGTTCTAGGAAAAGGGAACAGCATGGGCAAAGGCAGGAGGCTGAGTGCTTGGCTTATGGCAGGGACACAGTGAGGTCTGTGCAGCCAGGGAAAGACAGCGTCTCTGGGCTTGTGATCTATCTTGACCTGGGAACACCTTAGGGTTAGATGGGAGCTATGGATGATTTAGGCCGAGGGAAAGCATATTCTGACTTTGATTTTCCCTGGACCTCCCTAGCTACTGTTGAAGGAGATGGAGGGGTGAGGCTGGGGACAAAAGGGCCATCCAGGAGGCCACCACAACAGTCCAGGCGAGTGACAGCAGCCATGGGTACAGTACGTAGACAGACACTGGACGAATTCTAAAATTAGACCAACAGGATTTCCAGAGTATGGGCTGAGGGAAGGAGCCATTATGATTCCGAGGTGTTGATCCTGAGCAGCTGAAGTGAGCAGGTCGTCTTCACCCAGGATGGAAGAGCTGCGAGTGAAGGCGGTGGTGGAGGAAGAGAGGAGCTGGCTTTGGATGGATTCAGTGAGACAGATGGAGATGTGGGAACGGTGGGTGGTACCAGCGTCTGTGGGCTCAGGGACTGGCTGAGCCTTCGGTGATTGTCCCATTTTGCAGGTGAGGAAAATGAAGGTCCTGCAGAACATTAAACAGAGCAGCCAGGATTCAACTTCGGCCTCTGGCTCCACAGTCTTGCTCTTCTCACAGCCACAGGCTCCAGGCTGCTGGCCACTCTGCCCAGTGGTTCCCTGGCCAGTTTCCCTGTCTTCAGGGCTGAGCCAGGAAGGAGCCTCTGCTTGGAACACAAGTGGCACAAGTGCCAAGTGGCCTGAGGCGCCAGCAGCCCCAGGAGTGCAGCTGGCCTGGCCCGAGGCCGCCATCCACGCAGCAGAGAGCATTCGGTTAGCATTGATTGCTCAGAGAAGAGCATCTGGTCTGGCTGGGGGCAGGGGAGGGAATGCTGAAGGCCAGAGAGACTGGCTATGCAGCAGAGCAGCCTGCAGGCTTCAGAGAGACCCACTGACCTGCCCAGGGGCCATGAGGAAACTAGCCATGTGGCTGTCCCTATTCCAGGGGTGGGAGGGAGGACAGCCCCTTAGGTGCTACACTGGAGTGACTGTCATGACACTCTGGGGCCTGAGAAAACTGACCAGCCCTATTTGAGACTGCTCTGCCCACTCCTGGGCAGGAAGCTGAGGCTAGAGTCCCAGCCTGAAGGCAACTAGTTAGGGCCTGCCCTGCTGCTGTGTTCTCCAGCTGTGGCCAGCTGCTGATGCTCTGGGGACCTCATTTTCTCCTGTGTGTGTGATGCTGCTCCCACAGAGTTATAAGTGCTTCAGTTAAAGGCCTTGTTCCCAGAGGCAGATCTTCCTTGCCATTTCTCCTACTTCTGGTGGCCAGAGTACTGCAGGGCCCCTACTACACTGAATTGTGTGGCCTAAGTATAGCAGACAGGCCCTGTTGGTGTTGGTCCCAGTGCCAAGCTCTCTGGCCACCCCGGCCCTGGCTTTCTCCAGCCCAGTCTTTCTTGGAGGCTCTGCACTGTTAGAAGGAAATACAGGCCCACTTTTCTAGCTCGGCGCCTTGGCACGTGCCATCCTGTTGTCTTTGCCTTGCCGCCCATCCCACCAGGTCTGTTCCCGTGGTTCATAGGCACAGCTAGGAGGTGGCTGTCTATGCTCAGCTTGGCAGAAGTTTGGAGTCTGCAGGCTGACCTGAGGACTCTGCCACCTCTCTTATGTGCATGTCCTCTGTGCTGAGTGATATGCTTAGGTCTGAGCCGACTCTCCTCACAGCTAAGGCAGGGTCCCTCTCAGCCCAGTTCATGGGTCAAATACTCTGGGAGGGTGAGGAACTGTTGGTGTCACACAGGGGAACCAGTGACCAAACAATGCTAACTCCTAGCCCAAGGGTAGCAGAGGCTTTCCTCTAGGCCCCTCCCTTAACCTCCTCTATACTCCCAAGGTCCCTCTGTGGGCATTGCCACCCCATATGCAAATGGGCCATGATGCTGATTGCCAGGCCCTTCCAACACTTGCTTCTGTGACTTTCCCAGACTTGGGGGCAAGTGTGAATGGGAGGAGGAATGAATGAGGCAGTACAGCCCCTTGGGGAGCTCATGTGCGTGGGAGGCTGGAGGTCTGGGCATCGGGAAGCAGAGCATCGTAAAGGGCATCCCCTGGAGAGGAAGGCGGGAGAGCTGGGTCTTCTCCCTTCTGCCCCCTCAAGCAGAAGGCAGCCCCACCCAGGAAGGGCCTGCAGAGTCTGTGGGCCACAGAGACTTGGATTCCTGCTAATTTGCAATCTTAAAATGCACAGCAAAGGTTCCATCCTCATTGTTGGTACATTAATCAGGCAATCAGCGGGGCAGGGCTCCCAAGGTCCTCATGGAGGGGGCACAGAAGGTGCCATGGTGATGCAGTGTCTGCCTCCCAGGGATGAAATCTGCTGGATGACAATCCTAGGACAGCACCCTGCTGGTTCAGACAGGAGGTCAAGAAGTGGCCAGGGCTGGCTGGGACAGTTAGTCCAAGGTCTTGAAGTAATACCACTGGCTTTCAAAGGCATGGATGCAAACTTGGCTGAGCCCCTCAACATCTCCCTCCCTAGAAGAGATGGAGGTCCTGACGGAAAGCTAACCTTCCTGGCATGGGCCCTGGCATGTGGGAAAACATTAAAGGATTGGGATTAGGATGCTTCCTGAAGAGCCCTTCACTGCACAGGAAGTGACCATCCCACACAGTCTTGTGGTCTCATGACTGCCTAGTGATGATAGCCTGTTCTTCTTTGAGGTCATGGGGAGCTGAGCCTGGTCCTGCATCAGGTCTTGGCTAGAGTCCTTTGTCCTCCTGTTGCCCTCCTTAAGGGAAGCCCCAATCCTGCCTTCACCCTGTCTTGCTATCTGCTTCTTCCCCAGTCCACCGTGGGTTCAGAAACTAGTTACTAAGCCCACACCTGATGTCTGGTGCAGTTTGATTTTTTTTTTTCCTAAATAAGCCCTGGCCTGGTTTCCCCTGTGCACTGGTATTGCCTGGAGACCCTTACTTAAGGGTTATCCCGAGGACCCCCAAATTCTTCTGGGATACACAGAGACAGAACAGCCACAGCATGTGAGAGAGCACAGCACAGGGCAGGTTGAGGGCGCAGGCAAAAGCACTCTAAACTCCGATGAGCTGTACAAATGTTGAATGGCATTAGTGCTAAGCCCACTGCGGCCCCTCCCCGCCTGCAGCTGCAGGCCAGGGAGGAAATACTTTATTTTTCACAGGACCCCCAGTGGAGGCTCTGCTCTGTCTCCTTCATTCTAAGATGTGAGACAAGCATTTTGAATGTCCTTGAACCTGGAGTCTCAGAGCGACACGGGGCTAGGGCTGCTCCTTGGGGAAGGTTCTGGCAAGAATAGCTTTCCGGGAAGACCTGAGCAGGAGAGAGGGTGCAAGCCGATCAAGGGGATTAGAGGAGGCCTGTGGGCAGAGCAGCCAGTGTGGCTTGGATGCTGATGCCACAGGGCAGGCTGCCCTCCAACCAGCTAGGATTTGGAACCTCTCTCACCTTGCCTCCCTCTGCAGCACAGGAGCTCTTGGACAGAGGGTGGTAGGCTGGGGGCCACCCCCAGGATGCTGAGGAGGAAGACTGGCAGAGTAACGTCTCCTAGACATGCTTTGGAGAGGGAAATGGAGCAGAGGTGGCTATGGCCTGGGTGCTGTCTAGTGGCTGGGTGACAGAAAGCACTGCAGAGGACCTGCAGAGTATGGCCCAACCCAAAAAGGGTCTTATGCTGTGCCGACACCACCACAGAGGTCGTAATTGCTCTGAAAACGCAACTGAACCCAATTATGCAAAAACTAAATTATGTGCGATGATTTTTATGTGCTGGAAACATTCAGTTGAAGCCGGGTGATTACAGGGGGACGAGAAGCAGCTGCCACTCTCTGGGAACCCATAACTCCCAACAGCTGGGAGCTATCACTTACGATGCTGTTTCTGTAGGGATGGGGAGGTAGCAGTTAAGGTGGAGACCCGCTTGGCCAGGAACCTGGGCAGCCCCTGGGTCCGGGTAGGAGTGGTTCTGGGATCCTGGGTGGGCAAGTTGGTCACCCAAGTGGGTGGCTTCTTTCATGATGTGGGCACAGCTGGTAGCAAGAAGACTCAGCTCATATGCTCCAGGCGCCCTGCCTCTCCGAAGAGTTCCAGCAGAACAAGCTGGAAATGAAGGGGCAAGAAGCCAGCCAAGGCAGGGTAGGTCGTGGCTGCCTGTCCCTTCAGAATGGGCGTCTGTAGGCCTGGAGCCTGTCCCCATCTTCTTGACGCGCCTGTTGGGCCATTTGGGGCATCTGTGACCCTGGAAAAAGGCAGGTAATGACAATCGTCCATAATGTGGCTGCTTCAATAATGAGTGTGGGCCTATTACCCGACCACAGGCTGGACACATCCGAAAATAATTATTTTAAGGATCCATTAACGAATGCCTAATTAATGCCCAATTAGAGGGAAGCTACAAAGGAAATGCTCTGGACAGTCAAGTGGCAAGGCCTGGTTTCACAGCCGTAGCCTGGCAAGCTCAAGTGTGGTAGAGAGATGCAGAGGGCCAGAAGGTGAATCAGAGGGGGGCAGCCTCGATCTGGCAGAGTTATAGACCCCAGGGAAGCCTCATGTGTCAGTGGTGGTGTCACTCACGGTCCCTCACAGAAACATGCCTTCTCTGTCCACCTGTTCAGTTCTGTGAACTCTATTAACAAATGAGGAAACTGAGGCACAGGGGCGGTGTTGTGTATTTGAAGTTTGGAACACAACACGAGCGAGGCATCTTCTGAGGTATGTTTTGGTGCCATGAATGCAATGCCTTACTTATTTTGAGGAATCATTTGAATAAAGTGATCGTTCAGGACTCCAGATGGGATATTTGCTTTGTTATAGCTGTTACTCGTGAAGCTGCCGGTGAGCAAGTGGCAGCGCCGGGACCAGAGCTGGAGGCTCCACCCAGCAGTAGGGCTGGAGAGGTGTTTGCATGGGGATTAGAGACTTTCAGGCCAAGCTCAAGAGGTGTGGAGAGAGATAATGTGGGCCTCCCGCCCAAATTTCCTGTCCAATCTTCTAGCCTAAGGCACCCCTGTGTACAGGACAGAAGACAGAACCTATGTGGGCCAAGAGGGTCATTCACCAGTCCCCACTCCACCCTCCGTTCCATGCATCTCCCCCTTCCCCGGGCAGCCCCTCACAACTCTTCTGCTTCTCTCCCCACCAGGGTGCTGTGTGGAATTGCTGCTGCTCCTGCTGCTGGCTGGGGAGCTACCCCTAGGTGGTGGCTGTCCTCGAGACTGTGTGTGCTACCCCGCACCCATGACTGTCAGCTGCCAGGCACACAACTTTGCTGTCATCCCAGAGGGTATCCCAGAGGACAGCGAGCGCATCTTCCTGCAGAACAATCGTATCACTTTCCTCCAGCAGGGCCACTTCAGCCCCGCCATGGTCACCCTCTGGATCTACTCCAACAACATCACTTTCATCGCTCCCAACACCTTCGAGGGCTTTGTGCATCTGGAGGAGCTAGACCTTGGAGACAACCGGCAGCTGCGAACGCTGGCACCCGAGACCTTCCAGGGCCTGGTGAAGCTTCATGCCCTCTACCTCTATAAGTGTGGACTGAGCGCCCTGCCTGCAGGCATCTTTGGTGGACTGCACAGCCTGCAGTACCTCTACTTGCAGGACAACCACATTGAGTACCTCCAAGATGACATCTTTGTGGACCTGGTCAACCTCAGTCACTTGTTTCTCCATGGCAACAAGCTTTGGAGTCTGGGCCAAGGCATTTTCCGGGGCCTGGTGAACCTCGACCGGCTCTTGCTGCATGAGAACCAGCTACAATGGGTCCACCATAAGGCTTTCCACGACCTCCACAGGCTGACCACCCTCTTTCTCTTCAACAACAGCCTCACTGAGCTGCAAGGTGACTGTCTGGCCCCCCTGGTGGCCTTGGAGTTCCTTCGCCTCAATGGTAACGCCTGGGACTGTGGCTGCCGGGCGCGGTCCCTGTGGGAATGGCTCAGGAGGTTCCGAGGCTCCAGCTCGGCCGTTCCCTGTGCGACCCCCGAGCTGCGGCAAGGCCAGGATCTGAAGCTGCTGAGGGCTGAGGACTTCCGGAACTGCACAGGACCAGCATCTCCACACCAGATCAAGTCACACACTCTCACCACCTCTGACAGGGCTGCCCGCAAGGAGCACCACCCATCCCATGGCACCTCCAGGGACAAAGGCCATCCACATGGCCATCTGCCTGGCTCCAGGTCAGGTTACAAGAAGCCAGGCAAGAACTGTACCAGCCACAGGAACCGAAACCAGATCTCAAAGGTGGGCACTGGGAAACAGCTTCCTGAACTACAGGACTATGCCCCTGACTACCAGCACAAGTTCAGCTTTGACATCATGCCAACCACACGGCCCAAGAAGAAGGGCAAGTGTCCCCGCAGGACCCCCATCCGTGCCCCCAGCGGGGTGCAGCAGGCCAACTCAGGCACTTCCTTGGGGGCTTCGCTCCTGGCCTGGATACTGGGGCTGGCGGTCACTCTCCGCTGAGGACTCAGGACATCACTACCCAGCACTGCCACATGTCCAGCAAGGAACAGAATCTTTTCCTCTTGGTTTTTTTTTTTTTTTTTTTTTTCTTTTTAAGTGGAAGATCTGCTGGGTTTCAGGAAAAGGCTGCTAAAGCCTTCAATCACAGTCTGGACCCTTCCCGGTGGATTATAAGCTCAAAGTGTACAGCTCTAGAGAGGAGGGGTAGCCATCTTACCTGGTTGTCCTGGCCCAGCACCTATGGACAGCATCCACTCCAGCATGTTGGTCAAAGGCATACCAAGTGAATCATTAGCCGTGATAGGACATATGCCCTTTGGAGAAGCTGGACTCTGTGGAATCCTGGTCATTTGGAAAGAAGGGCCTGAGGACCCTGCTGGTTTGGAAAGGAGTGGGACTCAGGACAAGGCTCACGCAGAGCCAGCTGGGGCAACCAGCAATCTCAGAGCACTCTTGGCTCTTGCCTGAGGCCACCTAGTCAACCTGCCCAGTCCCACTTATGTCACCCTCAGTCCCTACCCGTGGGGGTAGTGCCTCTCATTCCTGATGTCTCAGGCAGTCCTGGCAGACCTGCTGGGGTCCAAGAACCAATCACCAAAGGAAAGATCACCAGAGGATGACATTCAGAACTTTACTCGCAATGAGAGTCACACAGAAGGTGCAGTTTTATACCTGTGTCCACTTATATATACCCTCACACCCTATCCACACACCCACACAATATAAATATATATACATATATAAATATATAAATGCACAGCCCCCTCCCTTCCTTACCAAACTGTATGTCTTATCATGTTTATAAACTATACGGGAACCTATATTTGCTCAACTACAGATTGTATTGGTAATTTCTAGCAAGGAAAAACAAAAAAAGCTGTGGTACTTTTGGTCTGAATCCCAGCTGGCAGCAATAGTCCCTGGGCTTGCTGGGGCAAAGGTGTCAGTGGGAAGAGTTGAGGAGGAAGAGAAACAGATAATCACTTCAGGGGACCAACATTCTTAGCTACTTAGAACATCACCTTGTTTTTATATGCAACACATGCCTGTCTGGCACCCTGGAGCACCCCACTATCCCTACTGTAGAAGCTGCAGGCTTTGGGGTGAGATGTGGGAAGTAGCTTGTCGGATGTCAGGGTGCTGGAGGCAAGCTAGGTGGAGCAGCGGAAAGGGCTTTGGGGGTTTTCAAGCCAGCAAACAAGGCAGCATCCACAGTGTTAGTCCAGTGGGTTGGATGGACAGTGTCCTAACGTTTTGCCAGCGATGGTCTGTGCAGGTCAGGATGCTCTGAGCTCTGACCTCAAGGAAGGCTTAGCTGCAATTTTAACTCACTGGCTCTTTGGCCAGTGACCTGCTGAAGGCCCTGAATAGTTTGGCAATGGAGAAGACTCTAGTGGCCTTAGCAGATGACGGCATTTCAATAACCATCTCAGGCGCTCTCCGTTACAGAGGTCTTGTTCCTCCTGATTATTTTGGATATAATCCAGGACAGGCAGAGGTCAGAGGGCTAGACTCAGGGGTCAGAGCCCAACAGGCAGCATGCAGGGAACAGAGCAGGCAAGCCCAGTCAGGGAATAGGGGCTGCTGGCCCAAAGGTCTCTGGCAAGCACAATCTCTTGCGCTTTGCACAAACCTGCATCCTCTACCAGCCAGGGTGTGTGAGGAGTAAGAAATGCTGAATCCAATTAAGAGAGAAAAATAATAATAAAAAAATTCTCTTGGACAAGAACCCTGTTTTTCATTTTGTAACCCCGCATTCCTGATGGGGTGGCAGATCCTGGGCTTTGGTGGGGTGGGCAAGCCTGGCCAGGCTTGACTCTGAGAATACAGCATGCTTGTTGGCAGGGAGAGCCATAGGGAACAGGGGCACACTGACTCACAGGAACACACAAGAACATGCTCTCTCTCTGTCTCTCTATTACACACACACACACACACACACACACACACACACACACACACACGTACGTCTTCCCTCACCAGCATAGAACACAATTCACAATTCACTTCCCACATGCTGGCTGCCCAGGTCAGTACCATTTCCATATCTTTCCCCTGCAGAAGGGTTCTAGATCCTTCCAAGCTTGTTCCCAAGAGCCACAGCTGCTGATTCTGGGTGTCAGCTGAAAGACAACAGCCAGTCCTTGGGCCTCAAGCATTTCCCCCAAGTCCAGGAACTGACCAGGACAGCAGAGGGCGAGGGCCTGGAAGCTGTGCCTGCCTCTCTGACGTCACAGATGGAGAGCAGAGGGCTGTTTTTAGTATGAGATTCAGGGCATTCATGAGGGGGCCTCGTGCTGCAAAGCAAATAATGCCATCCTGCCACTGCTCGTACCCAGGCCGATGCCCATGTCCCTTAAAATTCAAGCAGGTTGTTATGTTGTTGATTTCATTTCCAACCCCAGGCAGCAAGGCCCTCAGTGGGAAAATCAAAAGTCTGAGCACTTTATTAAATTTTTAGAAAAAGACTTAGCAAGTCCTATATGGTAGAAGTGATTGTCAGCCGGAAGAACGGTAAAGTCTCCTAAAGGCTCCGCCGATGTGTGCCAGCATAATCCCCATGGCCGAGGCTTTCCAGGCTGGGCAGTGGGGCCCAGGACACTGGGTGTATTTTTAGTAGTTTCCCCCCAGGAGGTAGAAGGAATGATGGCCTCTGCTGATGACATCATCTGTCATACAGCGGCTAAGACTCTGCGCAGTTAGAATGATGCCGTTGTTCCCAAATCAAAAGCAGTTGACTCTGTGAGTCAACTAAATGGAGGCTCTCTCCAGCGAGCCAGGCCACTTCCCCCAGTAGCCATTCGGGGCAGGGTGCTATAGAGTCCTGACCCCCTCCTGTCCCTAGTAAGGAATAGAACAGTTCCTCTGCCTTTTTTTTTTTTTTTTTTTTTTTTGAGTTCATGGATTTTTCTTTTCCTTTTTTTTTTTTGAGACAGGGCCTTGAACTTGCTATGTAGCTGAGGCTGCCCTTGAACTCCCGATCCTGCTGCCTCTGTCTCCCAAAGTACCCACTCTTGGCTTGATGGAATTTT
>JAQHUG010000288.1:1743792-1760599 GCA_028555095.1 Dicrostonyx torquatus
TCCTAGATGCTTGTGTTATGGTCATACCCAAGGTTCCACAGTCTTCCTTTATGCTGTCTGTCAAGTGTTTTGGGGGCCTTCCTCTTCACCTTATCCCGTGCACTCCTCCAAGCAGTGCTGTTTTTGGGGTATCTGCTGGCACTCATTCTCATAACATGGCCGAAGTATCTCAAGCGCCATTGCCGTATCCTGTAGTTTACTTCCTTCTGTAGAAGCTATGGAGCTGAGGATGACCTTGAGCTTCTGGTCCTCCTGACTGTACCTCCTGAGTGCTGGGAGTACAATCATGTGCCTCCACGCCTGGATTATGTGATGCTGGGGGTCAAACTCAGATACTTGTACATGTTGGGCGAGCATTCTAGCAACAGACATATCCCCAGCCCCTGCTGCTGCTTTTACTCAGCACTTTTTGGGGAACCCCAAGAGAGATCATCTCTTTCCTTTATTTTACCTCCCTCAAACAGCCTTCTATTCTACAGTGACAGAGGATAGAGCCTGCCATGTGGGGACATGGGGTGGTCCCTGGCACCCTCAGACAAACTTCTTCCATGACCCAAGGGCTTGGTTGGCTCTTCATTATTCCTTCAGCAAACAAATGGACCAGTCATTGTCTGCTTTGGGGACAGGAAAGTGAGAAGAGAGGATCCCTAAGGAACTGAAAGGAGTGGGCATCCTCAGCTGCTACAGAATTTGAGCCTGTGTTAGCATAGTCTTCCAAAACAAGGGGCTCAGCTAGGGTAGGGGAGTCAGAGATGGTGTCCAGGAGGAGATGATGTTGTAACAGTCTCTGAACAGAGAGGTATCCAGAGAGGAATGTGGGAGACTGCCAGGCTGAGGGCTGGAGGCACACATTAGCTCAGCCTTTGAGGTCTCTATAAACAGCTATGAGCTAGGGATGGAATGCTGTTTGCTGGAGTGCTGGGAGACTATTTAGGCAAGAGGGGGGCCCAGGGAGTCCCACCCAGGGACCCTGACTCTGTTGGAAGCAGAGGGAATGTGTGACTCTCCTGCCTGAGCTCTTCTCCGCTCCTGAGCCTCATCATAAGCACATGGGCTCCCATGGCACCCTTGCCACTGTTCCTCAGCTGTGGATTTCATCATCACCACTTGCCTCCTGTGCTCAGCCAGATCCCTCCTTGTGCCAGCAAACTGGAGTGCTCACTGGAAATCTGCCTGGGCCACAGTCCCATTCCCAGACACCTGCTGCTTCCAAGCTCAGAATGTCTCCCCTACCACCGTTTAGCATCCACAGCCAGGGTTCCAGGCTTTCCCACCCTTGTGGCGTGGCTCCTCCCTCAGCTGGCCAGACACCCCCCCTGCAGGAAGCCACAGGCAATCCCAGGACTCCCTCTTCTGAGCTCCACCTCTCCTACTAGGCATGCCCATTACCAGAGAGCCAAGAACCCCACGTGGCAAATGTTGCCTGAACCTAGCAAATCACCTGACGCTCCACAGGCAGTCAGGGCCCAGGAGGTGGGGGAGCCAGGAAGGCTTCTCTGTGGACCAAAACAGGCTCAAGAAATGAGTTTGCTGGACACTGAGTTGGGAACTCAGGAAATGTCCATGGGGTTAGCACCAAGCCCCCACTGCTTTAGTTCAGACCTCACTGGACTGTGAAGGACCTGGCTACTAAGGACCTAGTTTCTCTTCCGTGGTGGAAGAAGCCAGCCTTTCTTTTCTTGAAAACAAACAAAAAAACAACTTTTTTTTTCTTCTTTCTCTTTTTCTTCTTTTTCTGATGTGTGTATGTATGTGCCCAAGATAGGGTGGGCACATGCCACAGCACACATGTGGAGGTCACAGAACAACTTTGAGTTGGTTCTTCCTTTCCACCTTTGGGTTCCAGGAATCAGGTTAGCAAGAACCTTAATTGCTCAGCCATCTGGAGGTCCCTTTCTTTGTGTTTTCTTTTTCGCTCTTTTTCTTGTTTGCTCTCTCTCTCTCTCCCTTTTCTTCCCCGTGTGTGGGGATTCGGGGTCGAGAACAGCCTGGCCTTAAATTCCTGGTCCTCCTGCCTCCATCTCCCAAGTGCTGGTACTATAGGTGTACACCAGCATGCCTGGTTATGTTTTGTTTTGTTTGTTTGTTTGCCTGTTTTTGAGACTTGAACTCATGATCCTCCCACCCTTGCCCTGAGTGCTAGGATCGCAGGTCTGTAGTGTCATAAACTGCTTATCTGCGTGCCCTTTTCTTTTCCTTCTTCCCTTCCTCCCACATCCTACCCTCTTCTTTCTCTTGTTATTTTGAAACGGTGTTGCTATGCAGCCCAGGTTGGGCTTACACTCGTGGCAATCCTCCTGCCTCAGTCTCCTGGAATAACAGCCATTTGCCACCACACCTAGCTCTAGATGCATTCTTTGACCAAGAAGAGCTGAGTGCACACTTTACTGGGTCCCTCACACGGCCTCATGACCCAGCCAGTGATGGCCACACTCTAGCTTCATCAGCTCCTGGTCTGTCTCCCTCCTGTCTTCACCTCCCTTTTGCAGGAGCTCAGGCCGTTAGGCATTACTCCATCCATGTCACCAATCCCCAGCTATCAGTTTCTAATGGGCCAATTTTCTTTTCCTTCTGCCTACTTGGAAAATACCTCGAGAACCTTTGATTGGGTGTTAAAATATCCTTTGCAATTCTGTGCTCTGTCTCCTTCTGCTCCTCTAATTGTCCCTTTTAACTCACTGTGCTTCCTAGATAAATCTCCCAGTCCCCCCTTTCAGGCTGTTAATAAATACAAGCTCTAAAAAAAAATGCATAAACATCTATTGTTGGCTAAATAACTCACAGTGCAGTCAAAAAGCCAGAAAAGAGGGCTCTTCGTGGTGAATGCATACTCTCTCTCTGTCTCCTTCCCTCCTCCCTCCTTTCCACTATCTACCTCCTGTCCTCTCTTAAGAGGGCCTCTGGAACCAGGATGGTTGGTTTATGACCCTAAAAAGTCCAGTGGGTGCAGGGCCTGAGACTGCCCTCGAGAAGAATTAAAAATAAGGTAACTCCAGTGTTCACTGACAGTGCCCCCGTTACATGCAATGAGGTATGGGGACAAAGGAGATCTAGTGTTGGGAGTGGTAGCTAATTTAAGCGACATTTCAGTGGGCCCCTTACCTCTACAAGAAGTGGGTCAGCCTCCTCCAACACTCAGCGCCAGCCTGCACTGCTGTGGCCCGCCTCCCATCTCTCTCCTTTCAGCTCTCATTTCTCATTAGAGTCGTTAGTTTCTAAGCACCAGGAGGGTGGAGAAGGCTGTGCCTTTGTGTCACTGGTTTCTGTGTGGCAGTGTGCACATCAATGGCATGCCTGAACGGCAGAATTTGACATTACTGCTGCAAAATATGCTTGGGTCACGGTGCTTTCCAAATTGGCTAAGGTTCCATGCCACCCCCTGCTCCTTTGCCTAGGCAGCTTGGAGCCCCTGCCAGCCTTGGTTTCTGCTGCTCCCTCTGGGGGGGCTCTGAAAAGAGAGGCAGCGAGACATGTATTAAACTCTTCAATCTCTGTAAGTACCATTTCCTGGGAGATCTGCTTGGAGGAAGAAAGCAATGCCAGTGCTCAAGACAAGCATGTAGAAGATGCTGTGTCCCAGTGCCTCTGTCACCTCCTCCTGCCCACCATTCTGGTTAAGACAGTGATGTCTCTGCTCCAGCTGGACAACCCAAGGACAGACAGAAGACTTTCTCACTGACAGGGGAATAGCAGAACAAACCTGCGGAGGAGAGGCGCTGGACGAAGGACACACCCATATATTGCACTTGAAAAGAGAAAGCACAGCTCCGTGGGGCAGTTGTGTGGCTAGTAAGTAACAGACAGGCAGACAGGAGGCTCCATGGAGAGACGCTTTGTACACACACACATACACACACATACACACACACACACCAGGCACACATCCTGTCATTCTATCTCATGCAGTCAAGTGCGAGACATTTATGCAGTCAACAGCTCTGAACCCCGATGACATGCAAAGCCCTAGTTAGGCCATAGGATGTCTGAGTGACAAGGCAATCTCCTCACATTCAGGGTGTGTTTCTACCAGCGAGGAAGAAGCTGGTAAAAAACCCAGATCCCTTTTATTGGATTGCAAGGATAGTCAACAGGAGATGGACACAGAGATTGGTCATATTGGTGTCACTTGAGATGAATAAAGAATGGAGGCTTTAGGCCAGGCGGTGGTGGCACATGTCTTTAATCCCAGCACTCAGGAGGCAGAGGCAGGCGAATCTTTGTGAGTTCGAGACCAGCCTGGTCTACAAGAGCTAGTTCCAGCGCAGGCTCCAAAGCCACAGAGAAACCCTGCCTCAAAAAACCAAAAAAAAAAAAAAAAAAAAAAAAGAAAGAAAGAAAGAAAGAAAAAAATAAAAAAAGAAAAAAGAATGGAGGCTTGAGGCTTTGTTTCACTTCCTCACAGGCGGGTGACCATCTTCAAGATTTTTTTGTGATAATGTGGCAGATCAGGCTGACGTCCCCTAATCCAGGACCAGAAGGGGTTTATGGTTTATGGTGCCCCAGCAGCGGAAGGCTCCTGCCCAGCACAGGCCTCAAGTCTCTGTGCTCCAGCTGCTAGCTGGGCCACATTGACATTCTCCCCCTGCATGAGGGGGTCACCGGGGTCTCTGAGGTGTTTTTATTCTTTATCCTGGTGTCTGAGCCTCAGAGGCGCTGAGGTCCCTGACCTCTCCCTTTGCCTGCCACTGGGAGAGTCTCTCACTGTTTTATCTGAGGCATTTAAAGTGTCACCTAGCGTCTGGCACTTTGGAGGGTACAGATTTTCAGATGTCCTCACCAGCCTCTTTTACAAGATCGGCCCCACCCCCTCTCTAGCTGGCTGTGACCAGAACTAGGGGGAAAAAAAATGGCTGAAATCCACCCTGCATGGGCCTTACATGTACACTGTAGGGCTTTAGTGGAACCTGGGAATTCTGGAAGATGCTGTGTACAGTCTATCTAGCTGTATACTTCTGGGGTACAGCAGCTAGGAGCGCCCACCCTACAAGCTGCCCATCAACCCCAAACTTGTCCTGTTGCCATTATTCTCCGTCCCCTCTACACCATACTTCAGATGGATATCTCCCCACTCTGCCACTCGGCCCCACGTTCCTCTGCCTTATGTAAAATGTGTGTGGAGGGTGGGTCTCACTGAGTTCCTGGGATCCTCCTCCCCCACAGCTTCACAAGCTCTCTCGGGCCTGTCTCCTCAGGGGCTCTCCCTCTGCCTTCTTCCTTCTTTGGCCTTTTCTCTCAGAAATGGCTTTATTTCTCAGAGTTGCTGACCCTTCTCAGACTCAGAGGCAGCCTGCAGCCAGGCCACGGCCTTGTCTTCCTGCAGCTCTGTCTTCCTCAGCCATTTCTTCTCCAAGCGGCCACTGGCAAAGAAAAATGAGAAACTTGGAGTTTGATAATGTGTCAAGATTTGAAAGATTCTCCACCTTGTAGATAACAGGACCCCCAGTGGAGAGATTCGATTATGCCCCATACTTTGCAGATATAAAAAGGTAGGTCTAGGGCTGGAGAGTTGGCTCAGTGGTTAAGAGCACTGATTGCTCTTTCAGAGGACCCTGGTTCAATTCCCAGCACCCACATGGCAGCTCACAACTGTCTGAAGATCCAGTTGCAGGGGATCTGACACCTTCCCACCAATGCACATAAAATAAAAGTTAAATAAACCATAAAAAAAATAAAAATAAAATAAAATAAAAAGGTAGGTCTACAGGTTACTCAGACCCACATCTCCCTCCTCTCCCACGTGGACAGAGTCTCCCACACCCAGACTACACTATATACCCCATCTATGTGACCCGGGGTGAGACAGGCATACACTGGGGAGCCCAGTGCTTCCTCTCATGCTCACAGCTCTGAGAACTGAAGGGGGTTAGATGCCTTGGCAACAGTCCCAGGACCCCAGGTTTTGATTTTCTTGCACATTTTCTTTGCTACTCTGACCCTCAAACTTCCCCACGCACATCACTGGGACCACCAATTCAGGTGACAGAAAAAGCTGCCAAGAATTCTCCCTGCTTTCGTACCAAGAGTACGGGCACAGTGACAGAAAATCCCCAACGGGCCAAGGTTTCTCTCATCTCTGTATAGCTGAGGCTAGATCATTGTTTCTGTGAGACCTTGAATTAATTTCAGTAACTGTCAAGAGTAGGGAAGAGAGAGAAGGCCTGGGCACTTTCTTCTTCCTCCAGGACACCATGAGACCACCACTGTGTAAAATGAATGGAGGCAAAGGCCGGCTCAGCCTTGATGATGAGATCTGGGTGTGCCAGGCCCTGGGTCCATCCCCAGATCACAAAAGAAAAATACAAGAGCTGACCACGGGACCTGCAAGATACATTTCTAGCCCTTCCCTCTCCCCAGGCTCCAGGTTGTTTATGTGTGTGTAAGTGTGAACATGCCACCGCACATGTGTGGAGGGCAGAAGACAATGTTTGGGAATTGGTTTTCTCCTTCCACCATGGGGTTCGGGAACTGAACTCAGGTTGTCAAGCATGAATGGCTTGTACCTACTGAGCCACTTTTCCTCTCTCTCTTTTTCTTTTTCTTTCTTTCTTTCTTTTTTTTTTTTTTCTTTTTTTGGTTTTTCGAGACAGGGTTTCTCTGTAGCTTTGGAGCCTGTCCTGAGCTCTTGTAGACCAGGCTGGTCTCGAACTCACAGAGATCCGCCTGCCTCTGCCTCCTGAGTGCTGGGATTGAAGGCGTGTGCTACCACCACCCAGTTCTCTTTTTCTTTTGACAACTCTTAATCCATTTTGAGTCTCTTTTCAAAGCTTCTGTGACTGCTCTGGGAACTTTTGCTTTTTTTTCATTGTTTTTGTTCACTTGAAAAATTAGCCAGGTGTAGCATAGGTCTAAAAATCTCAGGGCTTGGAAGGCTGAAGGAAAAGGATAGCTGCGAGTTCAAAGCCAGCCTGGACGACATTACAAGTTCAAGGCTAGCTTGGGATGCATAATAAGGACCTGTCTCAAAAAGAAAGGAAAGAAAGAAGGAACAAAGGAATGAAGGAAGGGAGGGGAAGAAAGAAGAGGGGAGAGGTTTGGCAGAGTGCTTGTCAGGCCTGCGCATTGCTCTCGAGGTTTGGCCACTAGGTGGGGTAGGTGGGGGGGGAGAATAAAAACTCGGCACTAAGAGGGAATTAGGGTGGGGCTAGAGAAGAGAGTCAGCTAAGTGCTTTCCATGTAAGCATAAGAACACAAATTCGTATCGCCAGCACTCATGAAAAATGCTAGGCCATGGGGTCAGAGATAGTTCAGTGGAAAAAGACACTGGCTACTGAGCCTAGTCATGCAAGCTTTATCTGAGTAGCCACACAGTGGGAGAAGAAAACAACTCCTGGGGTTGTTTCTTGGCCTCCACACATGTTCTGGGGTATGCACATGTGTGCAAGACACACATGGATGCATGCACAAATAAATAAATAAATGTAAGAAAGAAAGGGGGTCAGGTGTAGTGGTGCACACCTTTAATCCCAGCACTTGGGAGGCAGAGGCAGGCAGATCTCTACAAGTTTGAGGTCAACCTGCTCTAAGAAAGGAAGGAAGGAAGGAAGGAAGGAAGGAAGGAAAAATGTAAGAAAGAAAGGGGGTCAGGTGTAGTGGTGCACACCTTTAATCCCAGCACTTGGGAGGCAGAGGCAGGCGGATCTCTACAAGTTTGAGGTCAACCTGCTCTAAGAAAGGAAGGAAGGAAGGAAGGAAGGAAGGAAGGAAGGAAGGAAGGAAGGAAGGAAGGAAGGAAGGAAGGAGGAAAAGCCAGGCAAACATGTTGGCACATTTGTAATCCCAGTGCTAGGGAAGCAGAAATGGGAATAAGCAGAACTCACTGGCCACCCAGTTTAGCCAGTTGGTGAGTTCTAGACTCAGTGGGAGTTCCTGTTTCAAAAGCATTAGGTAGAGAGATACTAAAGAAAACCCCTGACATCAACATATCCTCTGCACAGATGTGAGAGAACACACACACACACACGAACACATATAAACTAAACACAGCCCTGACTACCTCAGCCTCCCTCATGCCAGGAATACAGGTAAGCATCATTATGCCCAGGTCCAGTTTAATTTAGATCAAAGGGTCTTCTTGCCTTCCCCCTCACACAATGGAAACTGATGAGGAGGAGGATTAAAAGGATAACCAGAAGACAGCCAGGGATCCGAAGGAAGCACTCTGCTTCCTTCCCATGCTAGCTAGCTGTGTAACTGGGGAAGCAAAGCTCCAGCAAGTGTTTTCCAAATGCTCATCTGAAGACAAGGGGAGCCTGTGATTAAAATTTCTGCTGATTTGCAATGAAACGCTAATGTAGTGGGCTTTTCATTAAGCCAGATTTATTCAATCTAAAGATAATCCTTTTTTCAGAAAGTGCATCTTTATATGTTGTTGGGGAAGAGAGATGTTCTAAAAAGAAATTTCTCTCCTGAACTGTTAACATAGGTGGTTGTGCCTTGGGTTCTCTAGTTGGAGGTGTGTGTGTGTGTGTGTGTGTGACCCTCCAAATTATTTCTGGAATTTTACTCTTTAGGGAGGGGCGTTTCTGTCTGTATGTATGTCTGCACACCACAAGAGGGCACCAGATCTCATCATAGACAGTTGTGAGCCACCATGTGGTTGCCGGGAATTGAACTCAGGACCTTTGGAAGAGCAGGCAATGCTTTTAACCACTGAGCCATCTCTCCAGCCCCCCCTTTTTCTTTTTCTTTTCTTTTCTTTTTCTTTTTCTTTCTTTTTTTTTTTTTTTGAGACAGCGTTTCTCTGTGTAGTCCTGGCTATTCTGGAACTTGCTCTGTAGACCAGGCTGGCCTCAAACTCACAGAGATCTGCCTGTCTCTGCTTCCTAAATACTGGGATTAAAGGTGTGTGCTACTACTGCACAGCTGGAATTTTACTTTTGTTGGATTCCCAAACTCAGTGAATGGCGGTATTGAGGGAGGTTAACTATGCAATGCTTGCCTTTCCTATTCTGAGGCCCAACCCATTACCATTCGAAGTCCAGACTGCTTGCTTGAGCCAGCCCTTTCACCTGGAGTCCTTCCTCTCTGTTACCTGTCTCCCATCATTTGCAGATAATTATCCTCAATAAATAGCCAATGACCCTTAAAGACAATTATACTATTCCATCAGCAAACACTGATGTTCTTGGGTCTTTTAATGAAGTCGATATTAAGGAGATACTTTATTTACATAAAGACCAATGGCTCTCTTTTAGAAGGGTTTGGGTTCAATGTCAAAGTTTTAAAATCTCATCTAGAGGATGGGTGTAGAGGGCTTTTGGCTAGGGTGAAAAGAGATGGTGGTACTTAGTCTGATGCTGCCTTACAAGGTAGGATGCCCAGAGGAGGCGAGGCGAAGGGATGATGCGTTGCCTCCCTCCTCAAGCTAATGAAATCTAAAAGCAGGATGAGCTGGGCTCTAGGAGTGGAACCATTCAGAAGTGGCTGCCTTTGACTGACCACAGATCCTGTTCTCCCCTCCCCCAACCTCTCTAGAGACCTGCCAGCGCCAGGAGCTAATCGCTTCAGGGAGCTAGATTGAAATGTGTTGCTTACCCTCCACTGCTCAGAAAACCTTTATCCCAGGCAAGGGTTGACCGAGACCGACCGTGACATCTGCTAATCAGGGGGCCAAAGGTACCAGTAGGGCGGGACCTAGCGGTGCAAAAACAGCCCTCACAAGAAAAAAGCAGGGGGAAAAGCTATCACTTTTTTTTTTCTCTTGGCCCCTCTTTTTGATGTTTTGAGCCTTACCTGGTCACTGTCTGCACTTGACTCGGCATAGGCAAAATAACAGGGAGATGCAGGTTCTTTCAAAGTTAAAAACACACAAACAGAAAACCCAACCCCAAACCACAACACAAGCCCGAAGTCTGCCCCCGCTGTGTCTCTAAAGAGCTGTTTTCTTCCCAAGCTCTACAGCATGGTGGCTCTAATCGGAAATTTCTTTTTAATCATAGCAGGAGTCCCAATTAGCGTGTTGGGTAATCTTTCAAGTAGAGCGGGAGTTCCATGACCATAGAGAGCAGAGGCAATATTCTGCATAAAGCCCTGGAGAAACAGGAGAAGGAGGTGTCATGGGCCTGTGCACACATGTGTGTCAATGAGCATGTGGTCTCTGGAGGCTGGCCTCCCACTCTCGTGATGAGGCGTGTGCACCTCAGGTCTCTAGATTCTCAAAGCTTTATTAGGACCAGAGGGATTGTGGGGGATGTTGCTCACAGTGCAGAAACCCCATCCAGGAGCCTAGGTGACAGAGGGCTGCACACACATGCCACCACCTCCCCTAAAGGTATGGGTATGAGGGACCAAGTAGCTCGCAAGACAGCAGGCACAGAGTCTGAGGGATGCCCCTCTGCTTTCCATGAGATGGGCTGCACCCCAGACTCAGCCACCATCCAGGGCCAGCTCTAAACTGGCACCAGCACTGACCTACTTTCCTTTGTTGTTGTTTTTGGAAGTGCTGATGTCAATGCGGAATTCAGCAGAGAGGCTGAGTGAGAAAAAAGAGGAGGGGGAGGAGAAGAGAGAGGAAGAGAGAGAGAGAAAGAGAGGGAGAGAGGGAGAGGGAGAGAGAGAGAAGCAGAGAAGGGATGGGAAAGAGCAGGGAGTGTCAGGTCAAGACCATGATGGCAAGGTCCCTGTAACAACACTAACTGTGTGCCTCTAACTGGTCCCACAGGACCTACCCAATATAGCTGGGACCCAGTCTGGGTGCTGTGGCTTCAGGCTAAGTAAGCAGGGAAAAGCTGCACACAGCCCTCTTCTTTCTCTCTATCTAACAGTGGCAGGAGCTGGTGGCCAGACAGCCATGCCAGGCTATGCCACCCCTCTATGAGGAGCCAGACATTTTAGGCACCTTCCCTGGGTGCCCAGAGGTGCTGCGTCTGCATCCATCTTTCATGACAGCCATCTGAGAGGCAGCTGGGACCCGTAGAGGTTCTCCACACATGCTGGCCTGGAGGAAATTGGTCTTTGGGGACACTGAAGGCAGTTTCCTCTGTTCAATGGCTCCTTGGTAACCCACATGACAGAGCTGTGGTGGCAACCTGCCTGCTCTCACCTTCCATTCTTCGATGCCCCGAAACTATAAGGTTTAGGGTGAGGAGAGCCCCAGACTGCAGATGCATGCGAGGGTGGATGGGAGGACCCTCCAAGGAGTCATTTCCTACCTTCTGAACTCTAACATGGTCCAGCTTTTACATTCCACAGCTGAGGACAATCGGGTTTGGGAGGAGAAGGAACCCTTGATTTCTGACCTATTTGCAAGCCTCAGTCACTGAGTGAAACCTGCAGGAGAAACTGCCTTGGGCATCTCTCAGGCTGAGCCCTCCTTCCTGGGGACACCTGGGCAACAGATTCTTCAAGATGAAACAATGTTAGATCCATGCTTACATGAACTGGAAAGCGCTAGGTCTCATGTTCCACAGCTAGTGCATTTCCCTCCCTCATTCATGTGGGACTGGGGACCAAGGAAGGTGAGATGCTCTGGCTTACTCTTCAGCCCCCAAACAGGCATGAAGATGATTAAAATCATTTTTTCCTGCTCCATAAGCTCACACAGTCTTCAGCTACAAAGGAGCCAAAGCCCTCATATGCTGAAATTAGACCCCGAAAAAATAGGTTACCTGACAATTACTTGCATCTAAGTGGAACGTGATGTAGTGGCGGGAGCTTGAGATGGGCTGCCAGGGCTGTGCCTTCTTCCCAACTCACTGTCTCTTAACCTCTGGGTTTCTTGCCGGGATGATAATTCTCCCCATCTCCCTCCCTCTGGTGGGCTGGTGGAAAACATAATGAATCAAGGCTTGAAGCATGCTGAAGAGGCCAGACTCGCGATGCCATGTAAGTACACAGCATCACCAGCCACCTCTCGAGTCTACACGGAGCTGATTTATTTACCTCCCGTGAAAGAGACAACAATCATCATATTTACACTTGGTGCCGCAGCTTCCTGCGTTGCACCACAGCACCCCTCCCTCTCCATTGCTGAGGACTCCATTAAGCATGCTGCCTTTCCAGCGCCGGCAGCAGCCCTCTCCCAGCCTCTCTCTGGCCTGACAGATCAAGACCTTGTGCCCCAACGGTCTGTCGCTGGAGAACCACTGTACACAGGGGGCTGCAGCCTCTCCACGGGGAGGATGAGGAAATGAATTCCATAGGTAAAGGGCTTCCTTGGAAATCAGATGCTGCTACCAATTAAGAAGCGAAGCAGAGGTGCGTGAAAGGTAAATGGATGTTATTTAAACGTTGCGTCACTTAAAGAGTGTCCTGGTGTTTGAGTTCCTTGTTACCACGCAGGGCTGTGGACGGGTGGCAATTAGGCTGGCACAGGTAGGGCTCACCTGCTGAGCTGAGGGACGGTGGGGACACACCTTCCAGTAATTGCTGCTGGGCAGCTCTGGATCTCCCCCTGACGCCCCACAATTTTCCTGGCACTTGACAGCCCTTTTTTCTTCCACCAGCATTCAGGGCTTGCTGCTCTTACACAGAAAATGATGTTGGAAGAAATACACAAGAGAAAGAAGGGAAGAGGAAAAAAAGAATAAAAAGGAGAAGGGCTGAAAAGTTCCTATTAGGTTTGGATTTGCTCCTCAGGCATCCAAGCCGGCTGAGAGTCCATGATGGCTCACATGTACGACATTGTGGCAACAGAGTCCAGCACAAGAGCTCCTGGAGTTGCCACCTGTCAGGAGACAGGATGAATGGATCATCTGTCCTCAGAGCACAACCCAGGGACTGATTCTCCAATACTGAGGCTGAGGGAGATGTCAACAGAGGTCCCCTAAAGAATGATGTCTCTATTTCCATGCTAATCCTAGGCTTCACCAGAACAGTAGCTCCTGTCTGAAAAGCAGGACGGGGCTACTGGAGTGCTGCTCCTCTCCTGTGAGAGAATGGGGGCTGTGTGTGGGCAGCTGAAGGTAGGGTGGGGTTACCCAGCTTTGCCACTCCCAGCTTCCAGGCCCAAAGAACACAGTGCTGGCCCACACTTGCTTCTGAAGACATGCCACTGCTAGCCCAGCCAGCTTATCTCCCCAGTGCTTTCAAGATCAAAACCCCTAAACTCGTTAACGAGAAACTTTGTTTCGGGAACAATACCCACTACGGAGCAGAATGTGGTGCCAACTCTCATGAAAGCATCTTTCAACATGAGAACTCACTGCAGATGACAATGGGCACTCTGCTGCTGAGGTTCAGAGAGAGATGCGGGAGAAAGCAGATGACAACAGCTGTGTCCAGGTCAAAGCAGATTAGATTCACTGCTGGTGGAACATGGCTGAGAGCTGTGGGCTGCATGTCTCCTTCCCTCCTGCCACTTTTTAAGGTGGTTTCCAAAAATGTTCTTCCTGTTGGTGATGTGCCTTTTCCACAGAGGAACTGGAGCCTGTGCTGATGGCTCTGTGTTCCCTGGTGCTGCTGCTGAGACACCATTCAGTGATAGAAACTCAGCCAGAAAGCACATAATGCAATTGTACCTGATGGGGAAGCAAGCCAAGAACAGGGTAAAGAAGAGTAAGGAGAGGGTCATAAGATGGGTATTCTATCTGGGAGTCAGGGATCCCAGTGCTAGCAAGTACAATGGCTCCCCCTTGTTGACCTAGCCAGAGAGAATTTAAGATGGCAGGACAGGCTGTATGAGTTCCCCATGGCTGTTTAGACAAAGGGCCACAAGCAAAGTAAACCAAAAAGAAAAAGAAAACAAACAAAAAAAGCCCTAAAAACAAAATTTAAAAAAATCCCATAAACAATAACACCAAAACCCCCACAAAAATCTGTTATTGAGCCCAGAACTCTAGATCAAGGCTGTGACAGGGTTGATTGTTAGGTGTTCAACCTTTTCACCTTGTGACATGATATTGTGGTATCCAAATGTGTTGAGCTGCATTCATAGCTCTCCTGGGACACATTCCTGGACCACAGGTTAGACGTGCTATTTAAAAACTCCAAGGAAGAGGCTAGAGAGGTGGTCCAGGCGTTGATCTTTCAGAAGTCCTGAGTTCTGCTCCCAGAACCCATGTTGGATGGCTCAAAACCACCTACGTCTCAGCTTCTGAGATCCAATGCCCTTCTTCCATGGGTATACACACACACACACACACACACACACACACACACACACACACACCTTCCATGGGTATACACACACACACACACACACACACTTTTCTCTGTGTAGCGTTGGCTGTTCTAGAACTAGTTATATAAGCCAAGCTGACCTCAAAGTCACAGAGCTCTGCCTGTCTCTGCCTCCCAAGTGCTGCCATCCATTGATACACACAATTATTTTTTCAAGACAGGGTTTCTCAGTGTAACATTCCTCACTGTCCTGGAACTTTCTTTGTAGACCAGGCTAGCCTTGAACTCACTGAGATCTGCCTGCCTCTGCCTCCCAAGTGCTAGGATTAAAGGCATGCACCACCACCACCCAGCTGACACACACAATATAAAGAAAGAAATTCTGAGGGAGAATCTGCCCTCTCTCCTAGCTTCTGGCACTGCAGACATCCTGTGGCCTGTGAAGCATCATTTCTACACCTGTTTATACTTCGCCTTCTTTGTGTCCAATCTACCGTTCTATAAGGACACTCGTCACCAACTGCACAGCACATCCTAAATCAAGATGATCATGTCTCAAGATAGTCAACACAACTACACCCGCAAAGACCGATTTTTCCACATAAGGTCACATCACAGATTCTAGACAGATTTTTGATAGAGCCACCATTCAACTCACTATGTGACGAAGCCATCTGGAGATCTACCTCCAGTACAAAAATCTGCAGTATCTGCTCAAACGTCCACTGAGTTCCCTGCCCACCAGTGGGAATTTCCCAGTGGTCCTTGGGGACACCTAGGACTTTGGATCATTTTGCTGTTTCAGAGTGTCACTCAGTCCTGACTCCCTTTTCTCTGAGGTGATGTTTAAGGAGGCAGGTCATAGCAGGACACTGTGTCCACAAGACACCCCAGAAACAGAACCAAAGGCAAGGGCTGAGCCTAACACTGAGACAGAGAACATCACTTCTCAGCTAAAACTGGTGGTTACAAGGACCAAGCAAGGCTCTATAAATGGTTTCCTGTCTTTCTTCTCCTCCTCCTTCCCCTTTTTTCTTCTTCTTTTGTGACATAGTCCAGGCTGGCCTTAAACTCACTATGTGGTCAAGGATGACTTTGGCTTCTGATCCTCTTACCTCAATCCAGAGTCCTGGGGCAGGTGTGTGCCACTGTGCCCCAACTTTACTTTGTACTGGAAATCAGGCTCCAGGTCTCATGCATGCTAGGTAAGTACCCTGCCATAGGCTATATTCCCAGCCTTTGTTCTGCCTCTTCTTTGAGACAATGTCTTGCTATATGACAAATGTAAGTCTCAAACTCACAATCCTTCTGCTTCGGGTTCCTAAGTACTGGAATTATGTTTGTGAGCCATTGTAGTCTAGAGCAACTATTAAGGCATGTCTGGTGGCATATACCCATAATCCCAGTCCTTAGGAGACTAAAGAGAAATTCAAAACAAGCCTGGGCTATATATTAAGACCCTATCTTTCACATGCACATGAGAGAGAGAGAGAGAGAGAGAGAGAGAGAGAGAGAATCCACCTATATGTCGTTGGTTGCTTGCTTTAGAAGAACAATCTCTTTGGCTGAGTCAGAACTGGCCTAACTGCAGCCCTGTCCACCCACTGTCCCAGAGCAATGCTGTCCATTGTTGTCCCAGATTTGCCTTTGGGGGCCCTTGAAATGAAAGTCACCAGCAGGCTCCAGAAGCTGCCTCATGTTAATCAGTGGAGGCTGTGAAAATAGCCCTGCAGTGGTTCACGGAACTGCAGCTGGGCCAGATCCACCGAGGGGGGCTTTGTCCTTGGGAGCAGAGTTAACAACAGTCATCAGAGCTTTTCCTTTTTGGAACGTACCCTGCTTTAGGCTCAGTACTGAGTGTTACTTCTAACTCTTGCAATAGGCTGCAAGTCAGGCAGGATATCATCCCCATTTTGCCCTTGGGTAAACTCTGCAGTCGGGCAAATGAAAGGTGTGGGATTTGAACACAGGCTTGTCTGGCCAAAGAATTCTCACTGTGCTTCTGCCGCAGCCACCCCCTCTCTTACATAGGAGTGGTCTACCTCCAGGGACTAGGATGTGGGGAAAAGATGGATGTCCTTAAAGCAGGGTGAGGATGAAGTGGAAGCCAGCTTCATAGCTAAACTAAGCAATGTTTTATTTCCATTTCCCTGAACATATAGTTCAGTTACACTTGGTTTAAAAAAAAAAAAAAACAACTTACACAACTGGTTCTTGAGAAATGTCAAGTATTACATTTCAGTGGACGCGTGTGGAACAATTGAAATGTTGAACATTCCCAGATACAAACCTTTATCCAAGCCTCCTCCAAAGGCACATTGCTGGGTTTGAAAGAGCAACTCATGTTCCAGCCCAGTTGATTCCTTCCCACATGAGCTCTGATTTCCAAAGAGGGCTTGCCCAGGGGAGAAAATACAGTAGTTGCCCTTCCTATGGTGGGCAGGGTCTGTTTGAAGGCTTACCACAGGATGTGGATGGAGCTCAGTTAGAGTGCTTGCCTAGCAAGCATGAGGCCCTGGGCTCCATATCTAGAACCCCAAACAACACATGGTGGTGCATACCTATAGTCTAGTACTTGGGAGACAGAGGCAGGAGAATCAGAAATTTAGTCTCAGCTCTTAGGAGGCAGAGATAGGCAGAGCTCTATCAATTCAAGGCCAGCCTGGTCTACAAAGTAAGTTCAAGAACAGCCAGAACTACATAGAGAGACTCTGCCTCAAAATAGATAGATAGATAGATACAGACAGAT
>JAQHUG010000288.1:1762449-1810219 GCA_028555095.1 Dicrostonyx torquatus
TTTGCCGGGCGGTGGTGGCGCACGCCTTTAATCCCAGCACTCGGGAGGCAGAGGCAGGCGGATCTCTGTGAGTTCGAGGCCAGCCTGGTCTACAAGAGCTAGTTGCAGTGCCATTGTTCTAGAAAGCAGAATGGGTAACTTATGGCAAATATGTTACATGAAGTTAAAAATAGAATATATTTTAAATCTGATCAAACTATATTAATAATAAAAACTAAAAATGCATTTTCAAAAAAAAAAAAGAGCTAGTTGCAGCGCCACAGGCTCCAAAAGCCACAGAGAAACCCTGTCTCGAAAAACGGAAAAAAAAAAAAAAAGAATTAAGGTTTACGGCCACTTGGTGGAAGAAGGGGCATTGGATTTTCCTCTGCTGCTGCACTGCTTCTAAAGGATTGTTCCACTCAGTTGTCAAATACCAGTGGCTTTGCCAAGCAATATACCAATAGGCCTTTATAAGATGTTAAAGAACGCATCCTTTGGGGCTGGAGAGATGGCTCAGAGACTAAGAGCACTGGCTGCTCTTCCAAAGGTCCTGAGTTCAATTCCCAGCAATCACATGGTGGCTCACAACCATCTGTAATAAGATCTGGTGCCCTCTTCTGGCCTGCAGGGACATATGCAGGCAGACCATTGTATACTTAATAAATAAATAAAAACGCATCCTTTCTTGAGAGGGTTGGTCTGGTCCTTGCCTTATGCAACAACAACAAACAAAAACAAAAAAAAGAGGGCAGCAGGTTGGTGTCAACTCAGAGGCAAGTTCAATACCTGGCACAACCCAAACTCTACAAGGACACAAAAAAGCTTACTAACCATGCTTTAAAGACTTTTGTTGCGGGGTCTGGAGAGATGGCTCCACAGTTAAGACCCTTAGCTGTTCTTCCAGGGCACCCAGGCTTTATTCCTAGCATCCCATGGTGGCTCAGAACCCTAGAACTCAAGTCCTAGGGGATCTGTTGCCCTCTTCTGGCCTCTTTAGGCACCAGGATCATGTGGTGCAGACACACATGTAGGCAAAAGTCATGCACATAAAATAATCTTTAAAAATTTAAAAATGGGGAGTGGTGGCTCATGCCGGTCATGATCTTAGCACTCAGATGGCTGAGGCAGGGGGATCATTTTGTGTTTGAGTCTGGCATGACCTATAGAATGACTCTGTCTCAAAAAAGAAAAATACAAATCTGTTGGTTTAATCATTCCTGGCCAGAAGGAGCCGGCTGCTGCAACAATGGATCCCTAGAGCTCTGCCTTTCCCTCTGGTCTGGAGAGCCCGCCCTGGAAAGGAATTCTCCATAGACCACAGTTCTATTTTGGGGACCACTCTGCTCTTGCACATGGAAAAAAGGAGAGTTGAGGTTTACATGGTCATTTTTTTTTTTGTTACAGTAATAAAAGCTTTGAAATGATCACAAAAGGAAAATAGGAAAATATGCCTCCTAAAAAGAGCTGAGGCAAATTATTATAGCAACCGAATCCTAAAAGGAATTTTCAAGTAAAAAAAATATGGCTCATGCTAAGTTGTTATGGCAACTGACATTTAGAAGTAACTGGATTTGGGCAAGTTTCTTTCTCCACCCTCTCTGCAAAGTCTTGCAGGAACTTCATGCTAAAATTATGCTTTAATTTTAATTAGCCAAATAGGTCATAAATATAGCTTATTCCCAAATCCTTAGAATTTCTACCCTGCAAGGAGCTGATCTACTAATGAGAAAATATTTCCACAAAACCCACTTACCATTAAGAACTCCTATCCACTATTTTCCTAATATAATTTATCAATTTAAACACATTGCATAATGTGGCATTCTGGAGCATTCCATTAAAATGATAAATAGCAATGGGGTGGGGGTGGGGGTGGGGGTGAGGAAAACCAGGAGATTAAACATATCCAAAGCAATGAAGCTATATTTAAATAACTCAAACCATTGTGGAGGAAAGCAGACTGTTTTCATCCTCAAATACAGTCTAGGCTCAGAGCAGCATATCCTTGACTGTAAGGGTATTAATAGGACAGAAGAAGGGGGGCAATAAGAAATGACAGGCAACTTCAGAAGAAATAAAATTTCTATTAGGCTTTGTTATAAGATTACATCAAAGCAGTTCATATGTTTTAATCTGGGGAGAAAAAAAGCAACTACTTGGGGTTTGTGCCTGGGGGCTGCCTCTGTGTACTGAACCAGACAGTTTGCATAATGAACAATTTTCATTCAATCAGGATCTCAGCAAAGATAGCTCCCACTCAAAGGAATCCGGCATAGGCTCAGAGTTTTTATCTCTCAGCTCCACCTGCTGGAGAAATAGCGTATTACAGTTAGAAAAAGAAGCGGGGGCAGCATTGTCCTAGCGGCTGCTGTAAATTCAGGTCCCTAAAGTTACACACCTGACTTTAAACAGCTCCTCCCGAGGTTGAAAGGGGCTCTGTGAGTGGACTCCTGTCGCAGGAAAGGAAGGTGCTAGGGAATGGTGGCATGGATCTCCATGACCTTCCCACTGCCTTCCCGAATCAGAGGCTTTAGAAACTATTTGCATACTGGGAGGACTTAGGATGCTCCGAGGCAGTTTGTCCCCAGTGATCAGAGGACAAGGTCATTGTTTTAAAACACCAAAAGCATTTCCTACTTGGCTGGTCAATTTTCAAGTTCCCCAGCGGTCTGAGGATTCATAAAATAACATGGAGGAGGAGGAGAAACGTGGGGCTGGGAAGGCTACTCAAAATGGAATTGCATTCTCACGCACAAATCGTTTTGGAAAAACTGGCACAGATGACATTGGCTTGAGGAAGAAACGTCCAGGGTGAGCCAGCTGTGCCAGGACCCGGGGCTGAGTCCTAATCCGCCTTTATCCAAGGGTTTAGCATGGCTCCCGCCGCTCACCAATCCCGGCTGGAGCCCGCAGAACAGCTCTGCTTCACCTGGCTCAGTACCAGTACAGTCTCACGGATGCTCTCCCGTTGGGAGGCCGCGCTGGGAGGGGGAGCGACATCAAGCTTCGTGAAACTGTTTTCGAAAACCTGGGATGATCATTTAAATGTTTAAAATATGCACATGGTAATTCAAAACTAATTACCCTGAGCACATTTGAAACATTTATGCCATCATCTTGGATTCTGCCTACTGATTGTGTGCTGCAGTTCACTCTGGTGTTTCTATAAACTGCTTCAGCGATTTTAACTTCCAGGCTAAATCAGGCAGCCACAGGCGCTGCCTCCCGCCCCGTGTTGGTGGAGAGACCCCCTTCCCTGACTTCCAGACGAGGAGGCAGCCCCATTTCTCCAGAGAGTCATTTGTCATGGTCTTGTAGCTCTGGCTGCCGAATCATTGCTCTTATTGCTGTTCATAATTGTCATCCCCATTATTTAATTGAGATTAAAATGACCTCTTTCCCTCCCTATTCTTACTCTCATCATTCCCATTTCCTCTTCCTCAACTCGTGGGCCCCTTTTCCCCATTGGTTCATATATAAAGAAAAGTGCCCTTGATAGCCCCACCCCACTTGGTTACTTCTTCATCTGGGAGACAACGTGGTGTGTTTTCTGGGTTTTGAAGGTGGCCGTGCCCAGAGAGGTAGACTAACCTGAGCACACAGCCGCCATCATTGAGAGGGCACGCGTTGTGCAACTCAGGCACACGCATGCACACACAGCAGACGTGTGCACATGCGCTTTATACAGCAAGCTCTGCTTGCAGACTAATTAGGCCTAGGCAGTTCCTGAAGCAAATTCATTTTCCCCTTTTCCAGAATAAAATGAGTTCTCTTCCTTTGGGGGTGCTAAAGCAGCATGCCAGTGGCTAGAAGCCTGAGATGGGTGATATGGCTGAAATCATTTCAACTGCCCAAGTCTATGGGCAGAAGCTGACCTCAGGTTGGGGAAACTGCATTCAGAAGAGATACAATTCTGGCATCAAGAAATGAGCACCGGTTTATAGGTACATTCCCGGAAACGGACAGATGAGGGCTGCCTCCTTGTTAGCGCTTTGAAGATGCCCATGGCGGGTTTAGACGTTTAGGAATATAAAAGTAGGTTGGATTCCCACAGTCAGCTGAAGTTTGACAGAGTGATATTACCGAGTTTAACTAGAGCCATTAAGAGGCTCTTCACTATCTCACACCACCGCCACCAAAGTTATCACATGAGCCATAATGCAAGAGAATTTTCATTCCATCAACAAGAAAGGGAGCCAGTCTATCTTTGTCCAAAGGAAATGAGCAACTCAGCATGAAGCTTGTGAGGAATTGAGTGTACAACACTCCAATAACATCCCCTGCAGGATTTCCTCCACGCTTTCGTTGGCTAAACAGAGACAACTGCACTAGAGCAATCTGCCTGTGTACCTGGCTTGCAAGAGCACTAGCTCGAGGAGCAACCAAAAGGCCAATTGATGACACAGGACATTCATAGAGACCTGCATTCCATAGGGCTTAAGTATTAAGCCCCAAAGAAATCAAGGTCTAGGCTATTCTCTTGGGGTTCAGCAATCTCATTTATATTTCTCTACAAAGATCCACCACTCAATCTCGCCGCTATTGCCTGTGCTCGATTCCTATTCTCCCGCTCAGTAAGCTGGCCTGGTTTGAAATGGGCTTCTCTTCCCCCTGCCAGTGCATGCTTTGCATCTTCACAGCGATAGCTGGTAAATTGCAAGACCCCCTCCACTGGACTCTTCCCACACCCACTGCGTACTTACATTCCTGGCATCTTATAACTTGCCCAAAGCCGGATTTATTGCTCCCCCTGTAAAGTGTATCTTCTCTAAGCCTCACTTAAAAGCTACCACTTGGCAGAAGATCAAGTTAGAAGT
The DNA here is from genome assembly GCA_028555095.1 of Dicrostonyx torquatus. Taxonomy (NCBI): domain Eukaryota; kingdom Metazoa; phylum Chordata; class Mammalia; order Rodentia; family Cricetidae; genus Dicrostonyx; species Dicrostonyx torquatus. Next base: position 1,767,249 of record JAQHUG010000288.1, read on the forward strand.
GCAGGAGAGCAGCGATGGTGAGGACAGGGAGGGGTGGGGCGGGTAGGGTGGAGCAAACAATGGAAGCTCAATATTTAACCTAACTGGTAATTTGCTGTGACAATCCTGGCACGAATGGAAAGCTACTACTATGTAGGAATGTCGCCCTCTAATTAAGAGGGCTCTACTTTTCCTAGTCACCCGCACTTGAGTGTTGGCTCCAGGAGCTAAAGGTTCCATTAGGAGCACATGCAGCACATGTGCACACAGGCTGTGATGCTGCCCAGTTAAGCCTGCTAACACCTTCAATTTGCCTTCAGATAGAGCCCAGAGAGCGCGACTCAGGCCCTTGTGCCATGAGCCCTTTGACTGACAGGCATCCTCCCAGGAAGCCTGTTCGTGCCTACACTGCAAATGGACCTGCTTTTCCGCAGCTGAGCTTTCAACCAGGAAGGCTTGGCGTATGTCTGATCCTTAAAGAGTGACTTTAACAAGGATTTTTCACAAAAGTCCACAGGAGCAAACCTCCTCAGAGTGTGACAGGAACGGGAACACAAGTCAACACCCTAACTGTTGGTCTAACTCTGATATGAGACAAAAGAATACTAATTTTCTTAGCTATAACAGAAAATGCTACCATCTTTTAAATTCATGTGAGTCTTGAAACATGGCTACACTGGGCAAACCATTTCTTTTTTCTTAATTAGTGGTTCATTTATGGAAGGCTTGTTGCCTGGAGAGCCCATTAGACATGAGCTCATTTATGGAGATGTACCTTATAAAACTATCCAGATGTTAAATAAGTAGTGCAGGAGGCCAATGGTAGAAGTGGAAGCAACTGTGTCTGCAGAAGGCAACCTTGCACTCCAAGCCTGCACGCAGGGAAGGAAGCATTAGCTTCCCCAGGCAAGTCCACAAGCCTCTAAAATTTTAGGCCAGTCGAAATGACCTCTGCATCACAGCTGACTGAAGATATAAATAAACCTCACCATGAGCAGCAGTGTCAATGGTGAAAGGAGATGAGAGTCCAATCGGAGCTTCATTTTTTAAAGTGGATTCTGGATCCACCTCAGGGCAGGGCATTCATGAGTAGAGCCGCGGCTCCCTGCAGTGAGCGCTCCTGTTTTCACAGGCACCAGCCCTTCGGTTACCTAACCACTGAACGGAAGCTGCACCACACACAAGTTAAATATAGGCTGGGTTATCTGCATTTTACAAGCTCCAAGCGAGCTAGCTGAAGATGCTGTCATTTTTAATGATGGCACAAACTTCCAATTACCAACTGGGTAATCCACTAGGGAGCAGGTAGTTTTGGAAGAACAGCTCACTATTATTAAAAGTTTACACAATCACTTTTGAATTGACTATAAATATTTCACATGAGGCAGGTGGAATTAGGTTCTTTGGGTAGTTTACTTGAGACTCAGACATTGCGAGATTTATCTACAGCCGAGTAGTAGGGGTTTCAAGGTAACAGCTCTGAAGAGGCTGGCAATGCCAAAAGGCTATGAAATGGCCAAGTGGTTGGATGATTCCAAGTCTCAAACATACTTCCAAAGTCAGCACCACGACACAGCTCAAAAAACAAGTCATCAAGGGCCTAGAGACAGTTAATGTAAATAAGGACCACTTAGGCACCTGTGGACAAGCACTCCTCACACAGGGACCATATACCTTGGGCACCTACCCAACATGGCATCTGTGTAGCTTCCTGTCAATCACCAGTGCAGAGTGAGTTAGGTGTGGCATATGTTCTCAGCCTTTGTGTTACTCCCCCGCCACTCCCGAAGTCCCTGTGGATGATCCCAGTCTCCAGTGACCAGGACATCCACTGAATTTGAACTTTACTGTGATAACCACTGAGTCCTGCTCCTAACTGACCAGAGTTCTTGGAAACAAGGGATCTTGGTTTAGGTGGTGTGGGTCAGCATGCTGTAATTTCCACACTGGGAGGCAGAGGCAGGAAGCCAGTTGCAAGTTTGAGGCCAGGCAAAACTACATAGCAAGAAGCGGTCCCAAAATCAAAAACAGGTATCTTAATATAAATCTTCTTGGAGGATGTGTGGCAGATGCGAGGTCTTGGGGTTGACCCCTAGGATCCAAAAGAACAATTGACAGGACACTAGAGGTGGTGAAGGAAACAATGACACTACCCTTTGCCACATTACTTAATCAGAACCACCATCACAAATAAAGAGATTTAATCACTAATAGTTTTAGAGAAAAAAATGAGGCTGATTTACAAAGCAGGTCAAATGTGTTCTTGGAAGGCCAGTTCTCCCATAAAGTCAGAAAACCCAGGTTAAGGCTTCTGTGGCTGCAACCTATCTCCGAGGTGAGCAGGATAAGATCATGGAGGGTTCCAATGTCTCTTTCCCTATCCTCCCTGCATCCAAGGGTCCGCTCAAATTGCCTGCCAGCCTGTGATCACCTGGGTACAGGAGTAGACAGACTCACTGCTGGACCAGGGAAACAGAGAACCTCACGAGCCAGAAGCACCTGGACGGACTTGCAGGGCTGCAAAGCACTGCCCAGGCCCACCAGAGCCCAGACGTATGCTAACAAGCCAGAAAGTAGAAGCAGCTGTCAAGAGTGATTCAGCCCATAAATTTACACATCCATACAGCCAAACCCACTTGAAGCAATGCAGATCCACTTTTATTGAAATAGAAAAAAGTGCCTATTCTGGAGTGCTGAGAGTTACAGAAGGACATGAGATAATCTCATGTTGTCTTTACCGCAGTGTCAGGGAGAGAACCTGCAAGGCTCCACCATCAGGCCACATTCACAACCCCTATTCTTATACACACATATGTGGGGTGGTATGAATAAGGAATGTCCCGTAAAACCTCATGTATCTGCACATTTGGTGTCTTATGGGGTGGAGCCTTGCAGGAAGAGGTATGTAACTGGGTGTGGGCTTTGAGTTTGTAGCTTTGCTCTAGTTCTACTTAGTTCTCTGCTTCCTGTGTGCAGCTGAGATGTGATCTCTTAGCTTGCTCAATGCTTCTGCTGCCATGTTTCCCCTTCCATGATGGACACCTCATCCTCTAGAACCATAAGCTAAGACAAACTTGCACTGAAGTTGCCTTTGGTCATGGCGCTTCATCACAGCAATGGAAAAAGTGCCATAAACAGAAAGTGATGGCCGGTTGTTGGAATTACGGGTGAATTTGGTAATTTTCTTTCCTTCTCTCTTCCTTCCCTTTCTTAGAACAATTATTTCCAGTTATGCTTTATAAAGTCAGTAGCTTGTAAATCCTACAGAGTGGATTAAGACTAAGGTTACCAGCCGGGTGGTGGTGGCACACGTCTTTAATCCCAGCACTCAGGACAAGAGACAGGTGGATCGCTGTGAGTTCGAGGCCAGCCTGGTCTACAAGAGCTAGTTCCAGGACAGGCTCCAAAGCTACAGAGAAACGCTGTCTTGAAAAAACAGAAACAAAAACAACAACAACAAGAAAGACTAAGGTTACCAAACCATGTTAGGTAGGAAGAAAGGAAGAAAAAAGGGAAAGGAGACACACACGCAAACCCACGCAAACCTCGTCTTTGATACGAGGAACCAATCCATCCAGAAGGGAAACAAGTGCAGAGGAGGGAGAGGGACCAACCAGTACCGTTTTCTATAAATAAATCTTTGGCAGGCAGATCACTACAGAAACACAAGTCAATACAAACCTTTAGACACGGGGCTGCCAAACTTCACTTTTCGACAGTATATTAATTATGTAGTCAATAGCCATGGGTTTCATTAGTGTATTAAATACCATGATCAATATTATTTATACTTTTCGAAGACAGGCCACTCAGGAAAAAAAATTGGTGGGGGAAGAAGGGGGGAACACTTTGACCCTGTAGTTCAAAAAAGTCAGAATAGTACACTAGAGATTAGCAAGGCTTTAATGGAAGGCATAAAACACTGGAATTATGGACAGAAATCAGATCAGTACCCTCCTTTTTCTGCCTCTATTACAATGAGACTGGAGGGAATTCAGGAACCATTTAAAATAAAGGCAAAGTGATTGGACACCCTGCCCCCAACCCCCAAATGCTTAACGCTGGTGTCATGGTAGAGGCAAAATAAGCACTGATCTCTAACTGATAGATGAAAATCAGAACACGAACAGCCTTTCCAGATAAACTGTGTCCAAGAGAATTCCAAGAACTGTGGGCCAGAAACTAGTTGGAAGTCCTTTGGGACCTGGATTTCTCACAGACATTAACAGTGAAACCAATTTCTGAGGCCGTTCAGCAGGTGATCTGATTGTTTAGTAGGGGAACCTGTTAAAACATCAACCTACGAGGGAGTCCGTCCCTCCCACTCCCCGTGGAGTTCTGTGCTCCTGTTAGCTGCATTAGATTTGTTGAGGTGGCCATGAGGAAGTGTGGGGACTCGTTCACTGGCCTCGGACGCATTGCTGCTGACTAGGCCTCCTGCGCTGGGGAGAGGAGGGAGTGCCGTGAGTAGAGATCTAAAAGACTGGATACTGGACTGAAAGCTAGATCACCATCTCCAAGCCGCAATTTGTCAATCTCCAACAGCGCTGAAGACTGTGATTTTCTAGTCAGAGCTTTATAAACAAGGTCAGAAAGAAAGAGCCTCCATAGAAATTATCAGGACTTCAGCCAGATAATCAAGTGCAACTCAATTCCTGTCTCCTGAGAGTAGGGAAGGGTAAGGAAAGCTATGTCTCAGCAATCAAAGTCTGCCTGCCTGTCCTTAGCAAGGCTGGCCATTTGCCTAGGGCTGCTAGTCTCTTCCAAAAGAAATCATGGAAGAACCAGGAATGTGGTGCAGGGCTGTAAAGTCGGCAGCTGGGAGAGTCATTACGTCATTACTTCAAGGTCAGCCTGGGCTATCCAATGAGCTTGAAGCTACCCACTTTAAGACTCTGCCCTAACAAAACAAGATAAGCTAGGATGGTGGCAGAAGCCTGTATTTCTAGTGTAGGAGAGGCCAAAGAAGGAGGTTCAAGCTTGAGACCTGCCTGGGAAATAAAGGAAAGAGGAAGGAGAAGAAAGCTTGGCTGGATCCCCATGACCCGCATTAAAAAGCACTGGGATTTGGAAATGGGAGGATTCCTGGCATGTGCTGGCCAGTTAGCCTAGCTTCAATAGTGAGCTCCAGGCCAGTGTGAGAATCTATCCATCCCCACCCTCCCCGCCTTCTCTCTCTCTCTCTCTCTCTCTCTCTCTCTCTCTCTCTCTCACACACACACACACACACACTTTGAAAATGAGTCCTAGCATTTGAGTCCCATTGCTTCCTGACAACAGATGTCATGTGACCAGCTGCCTCATACGCCTGTCACCACAGTGAGAGCTGCGAGCGTCCTACCCTCTCCACCAGGATAGATGGTACCCTTTAACTCTGGCCAGAAGAAGTCAGTCCTCCCATAAGTCACTTTTGACTGCTATTTTGTCACAGCAACAAAAAAGCCACAAAAACACTGGGTGCCGTGACACCCTGGCTCCACAAAGCCACCTCAAGCTTAAGTATACACATTAAAAGCCAGGCCTGCAGCTGCAGGGGGATTGCACTGCTGCCTGGATACTGATGTGCAGCAAATGCCAAGAGGTGGGCTGCAGCAACCAGATAGATAATTAATATGATTAGGAACACACAGAGCAAGCATGCTCTTGCCGAATGAAAAGCCTAGTAGCATAATTACTGTTTTCTTCCCCGCTCACTGTCTACACATTTCAAAGCCTGTTTGGTGTTAGGCTGCTGTGTAAACATCAATAAAATCCCAAAGTGCCAGATCATCAGCATTCTTGGGCACAATGGCTTTTCCTTTTTGGTGTTTTCATTCTGTTAAAGATGCATTTCAGAGTTGCAAACATTAGTAAGAATCATCTCCAGGTCTCAGCCTAATCTCTTAAGATAGTAATGAGTTAACATCTCTCCCTAGTGATTATTTATTACGAAGGCTAATTAATTGCTTTCCAGTTACAAGAACCCTTTACAGTCAAAGAAAGTAGGATCCACAAACAAAGATATACTGTTTATTCAAACAAAGCAAGGGAAACAAAGGGCTTCTCTCTAAAATTCTCCCTATTTAAAACAGCTTTAATCAAAAACAAAATATAGGAATGAAAGAAAAAAAATGTGCAGGTAAAGATGGTGCATCTGGCAACCAAATGCAACATTAATTGAAGTGAAAACTCAAGCAATGCTTTGTAGTTGCCTGGATGTCCCTGGGGGACAGCAAGTCAATGCTTATCAGCCATCCTCAGAAGAGACAATTTTGATTAATATCAGACCCATCTGACTCAGTCTATTAAATCTATTAAACCCTGAAGGAAGGACGGTCTTCAGATAGTAACGATAGGCTTTTGATTAATAATTCTACCCTTTTGCCACTCCAAGCATTAATAACCATGTGGTACCTTGGCAAAGAGTGAGCCTTTGATTCCAGAAGACACAGCCCCTAAACACTTGGGTTGTCCCCCATCCTCATTCCCCTAGGCAGAACCCAAGACATAAAGGTGCCACCACTGGAAAAGCAAACCCCAAGTACCATAATATACCTCATTATCCACAAAGTAGGGTCAATTACTTATGACATAATTCCTGTTTGATAATAACAAAACCTTAGTAAATAAAGGTGACAAAAGCCTGAAGACAGGAGGGCCTGGTGCTATGTAAGCTACTTGCCAGCTGAGTGCCGGCTCTGATGGTTTATACACAGCCCTCTGAGCACATTGTCTTTTGCCCACCAATGAGTCCCAAGAGGGGTCCAGATAAGCTGCCAGTGTCCCCTAGAGGCTCTGCACTGTGAGGCTGTCACAGGGTTGTCACACAGGGTGGGAAGAAAGCCATTCTATTTCCATTCTTTACTTTCCAACTTGGCCATCAGTACCACTTGCTCACATCATATGTTCCTCTTGATGTTCATGATCAGCCTCTTGGCATAGTCTCTGTAGTCCACGGGCTTCACGTCCATCACAGTGGCCTTAATTCGAGATTCGTCCTTTGAAAAGAGAAAAGCCTTTTGTGAGTGGGACGGTCTGGCATGGAGCAGAGAAGATACCCTTCTCTGCTTCATTGCTTTCAACGAGTCCAGCAGGAAAAGGGAAGTTTAGAAATTCCCAGAGGAAGTGCTGTGAATTCCTGGCAATGGGTCAGTGGTCAGATCCCTTCTACAGACCCTCTGCCCATCCTTGGCACCTTGTGCTCAGACCCAGCATCCCACTGAAGTGGAGGGGGTCTCTAGTCTCTATTGTCTTTATATGGGCGCAGTGGGAGCCTAGTGCAGATAGCTAACTCGCCCTAAAAGCTCACTTTTATGTAGAAAAAGCACCCGCAGCAGCAGGAAATCTGGCTTCTGCTTCAGCTCTGGGCAAGCTTACCTGTCTGTCCTTCACCATCCCTGCCCACACCAGGAAGAGAGAGTAACCCTACAATCTCCCTTAACCCACCTAACTTCCTGACTGTATCCCACCCACATTCAATCAACACAACCACCAAATAACTATTCACAGACACCAAGCTGATGGTAATTCATAATGTGTAAACTTGGTAGCTGCAGGGGAGTTGATAGAATCTCATTCAGCTTGTCTCCTCTGAGTAGAACATGGTGACAGTCAGCAGCACACAAGTCTAGCTAGAGGCCTTCATGTGTCAACATGCTTAGTAACTACAAAATGTCCTGAGATTTCCAATGTCCTGGGTCGGAATCTTGGCTCTACCATTCCATGACTGGAGGGTCAGAAGCCCGTTCTCTATATGCCTACATCTTTCCATCATCAAAAATGGGCAACAAGGGGGCTGGAGAGATGGCTCAGAGGTTAAGAGCACTGCCTGCTCTTCCAAAGGTCCTGAGTTCAATTCCCAGCAACCACATGGTGGCTCACAACCATCTGTAATGAGATCTGGTGCCCTCTTCTGGCCTGCAGACATATACACAGACAGAATATTGTGTACATAATAAATAAATATTTAAAAAAAAAAGGGCAACAAGAGCTTGAACACAGAAGATGCTGTAAGGATCAGCAGATAAGAGACGGACAGGGGGGCTGGAGAGATGGCTCAGTGGTTAAGAGCACTGCCTGCTCTTCTAAAGGTCCTGAGTTCAATTCCCAGCAACCACATGGTGGCTTACAACCATCTGTAATGAGATCTGGTGCCCTCTTCTGGCCTGCAGGCATACATGCAGACAGAATACTGAGAATGCTGTATACATAATAAATTAAAAAAAAAAAAAAAAAAAAAAGAGACGGACAGGGGCCAGGACAGTGACTGCCTAGTAAATGCTATTTATTACAGCTATGCAACTCTGACATTGGGGCTAATTTAAAGGCTCGCCAAGATACTTTTACCTGCACATGGTATTTGTTTAATATTTTTAGAATGTAAGTTGTGAAAAACAAGAGTCCACACACAACATTTTCTGGAAGTACAGAGACAACAATAATTTCATAAGCCTGTAATAGAAAAGGCCATACTATCTTCTTCCCAGAGTGTTCGGACAAGACAGCAAACCCAAGTTAGGCTTCCAAATCTGCACACAAGTTGGTAACAGCACCCAAGTACAGGCAGATTCCACGAGCACGCGCGCATGGGCCTCACACCTGTGGTTAGTTCCCTGACACTAACACTCAGTGCTGCTGTGGTCAACTAAAGCAATTTCCCAACACAGCCTTCTGCCCCAGGGACCTTACTTACATTGTAGGTCTCCAGCTTGACCCTGATTCTGAATGTAAATGATCGGAAGTTGGCATTCTGAAAAACCTCTTCAAACGCCTGCTCGTTCTGTAAAAACAACACATGGCAACTACTGGAAAATACCTATTAAACTGTTGAAAAGACTGAGAAATTATCACCCCAGAGGGCTGAAATCTCTCAGGAAAGAATAATTGTGGTGTTTCATTACATAAAACTATTTAAGTAGAACTTTATCAAAAATCAAAACACTTTACTTAGGAGTACTGTTTTCCCTTCAGTATTTAAAATGACTGGACCTGGGAGTCCTACCTCCAGTGGACACTGAATTCCAAGGATACTCAAGTTCCTTATGTAAAATGGTTGTTTACACAGAACCCACACACATCCGCCCTTATGCTGGGAATCATCTGTAGATTACTTGTAATACCAAATGTAAATATCATGTGAGCATTACATGGATTGGCCGGTGAACAACGATAAGGAAACATAATCTGCACACGGTCAATAAATGTGCAATTTATCCCCCAAATATTTTTGATCCCTAGCTGGCTGAATGTGTGGAATTGAGAACGGACTTTATTAGGCCCACAGAAGCAGAACCCTGGCTGCCAGTGCTAGGGAAGATGGAGAGAGGCTGCTCAAGGGCACAGCGCTTCAGGGTAGAGAAATGGAAATGTGGGAAGATGGGCAGTGGAGCCAGGGGCCTGAGGGCTTGAATGGGACTAATGACACTACATATTTCAAAGTGGTAACAACAGAAAAAGAAAACAACATATAACGGTATTTTTACGTTAACCTAATTAAATTTTTAAAAATATTCCTAGGAAACACATTTAAGATTTGGAATACTTGTGGGGGAAGAAACCTGAAACTCAGCATCTCATTGTGAATTAAGAAGTGGGTAAGAGGGGCTGAAGAGATGGTCCAGTGGTTAAATCACACATTGCTCTTGATAAGGACAAGAGTCCCCTTCCTGGCACCCTCATGGTGGCTCATAGCTACCTGTAACTCCAGTTCCAGGAGACCTGATGCCCTCTCTGTCTCAGGTACCAGGCAGGAAAGTGGTGCACATACAGATAAGCAGGTAAAAGACTCACATAGAAATCAAATAAAAATACCCAGTGTGTGGTGGTGGCACACTCGGGAGGCAGATGTAGGTGGATCTCTGTGAGTTCAAGGCCAGCCTGGTCTACAAAGAAAATTCCATGACAGTCAGGGCCATTACAAAGAAACCCTGTCCTGAAAACCAAAATAAATAAATAATAAAATAAAATAGAGTAGGAACTGGGTCTAGTAGCACAAGCCTTCAACTCCAGCACCGGAGAGGCAAAGGCAGATAGATATTTTTGAGTTCCAGGGCTACATACTGAGAACTTAGTGCCAATTTAAAAAATAATAATCAGGCATGGCCCCTGCCTGTAATCACAGTATTCTAGAGGCTAAGGCAAGAGGATTACAGTGAGCATGAAGCCAGCATCAGTTACATAGCTGGCTGGGGCTACAGTGTGAGACTGTCTCAAACGAAACAAAAGAACTGGATGGGAACAAACATTACAAAGAAAAACGTTCAGGTTATCACAGACCTAGTCATTTTAGACTTTGTATGCGCAGCTATTGAGGAGATGGGTGGAGCGGGCAACACCAGGAAAAGGCTGGAAGATGCCTTCCTCCTCTGACACCCCTTAAATGTCATCTGATTTGGTTACTTTGTTGTGATTCTTTAAGAACTGGCTTTTAGTTTGGGGGTGTGGTGGGACGATACAACTGGGATACTCAGCCCCCCCTCCCCCGTTTTAAACTTTTGAGACCACATTCACTAAGTTGCCCAGTTGGTCTTTAAGTTGGCATTCTCCTGCCTCAGACTGCTTAGGCATAAAACACATGAACTTAAAACTTTACATAAAACTAACATTTCATATACGCTAAGTATCCCTGTAGGTCACACGGGTATGAAAATAGTTTTATCACACAGACTTCTTTTTGTAGGTGCCATCTGAGGAAAAAAGTCATTCCTTGGACTTTCAACATATAAACAAAATAATGTGTTAAATCTTCAAAAACTTAAACCGGACGCCATTAACTCTTTAGGGCCAAGGGAAGCATGAACGCATACTCCCAGAACACCATGGTTCCTGAGGGAAGTCCTGTATGTCCTTATTCACCAGCGAAGAACAGTCAACTATAATAAGCTCACAAAAATCCTGAAAGACTGCCTGGAGCCTGAAAATCTGATATGAAAACAGAGGACCAAGCAAAACAGATAAAAGACTATTTTTATTATTTAAAAGTCAATCCCAGTTATTTCTGCGAAAAGACAATTTTCAGAGTCCTCACAGAGAATTTAGATAGGAGGCAAGGGCAGAAACAGAGAGAGTAAGAGAAGCACGTCAAAACAAACAGCAATTCCTTTTCTTTGCAGTCCTCCATGTATCCCATCAGCATGAAGGAATGGAGGGAAAAAAGGACACAGTATGTAGATAGATGCCAATTTCTATGGCCTAGAAAGTACAGCTTTGCCGGGCAGTGGTGGCGCACGCCTTTAATCCCAGCACTTGGGAGGCAGAGGCAGGCGGATCTTTGTGAGTTCGAGACCAGCCTGGTCTACAAGCGCTAGTTCCAGCGCAGGCTCCAAAGCCACAGAGAAACCCTGTCTTGAAAAACAAAAAAAAAAAAAAAAAAAGGTTTTGTTTTTACTGTGCACATGTGCATGCCACAGGTACACACATAGAGGCTGGAGGACAGCTTCATGGAGCTGGTTCTCTCCTTCTACTGTCACATGGGTTCCAGTCATGGAACTTGGGTCATCAGGCTTGCATGGCATTGCAAATGCTTCACTCATTGAGCAATCAGTGTCCCAACACACACACACACAGAGATATAGATATTTATACTTAAGACAGGGTTTTGCTATATAGTCCAGGCTAGCCTTGAATTTACTATGCAAACTATCTTGGCCCAAAACAAGTGCTGGGACAACAGGCAGGAATCATCACCATAGCATGTAAAGTGATCTTTAAAACAAAGTCAGTTTGTGAGAACCCCATCTGACAATCTGAAATAGCAAGGACCACAGATGTGCACTTATTCCAAGGTCTGAAAAAGGCATCTATCTAGAAGATATTTATTAGGTTAAAAGAGCACGCCTGAACTTTGAGTTATTCAGGAGACACCTGTAGCTCTAGACTGCAGGCATACCAGCTCTGATGTGTAAACAAAACAAAAAACAGTAACGAGGACACAGGTGGTTTGTGCCTCTGTGTAAAGTTCCTTTATGTTCTCCGATTCATTACTCCTTGTTAGATGAGCTGTACAATGAGAACTCATAACCCCCAAAGAAGCAAGCAGTAAACAGCTCAGTGGCACAACACAAGCGCTATCACGGTGCTAATAAACATGTGCCAACCTTTTCCTTCAGCTCCCCAAGGTACGCAGTATTCTGTCCAAGGATAGCCTCCGCAGACTCCTGGAAACACGTCACCCACTGATTCTCTTGAAAATCCGCAACATTTGCCTAAAAAACACAACTCTCTATTATTTCAGCAAATAAATAACAAAACGAAGACACCCACATAAAGGAAGATTACTTCTCCTACTTAAAGTAACTTCCAAGGGAAAAACACTGCCATCATACATACAGCCCTTGACTTTCAACGTTTTGACTGAACGGTTCCCCCTTATATGAAGGAGTGTCCCGTTTCAGTCATTCTGCTTTTCACTTTTAGTACAGTATCCAATAAATCCTATGAGCTGCTCCATACTTTTATCATCAAGCAGGTTGGGCTGTACAAATAAATGCTCTGAGCACTCTGAAGGGAGGCGGGGTTAAGCTAGGCTTCACTGTTAGGTGCAGGCGATGCTATGCCAGTCTTTTAAAAGCTGTGACAGATGCTATGGGAAGAAGTTTAAAATGTGGTTTAGCTCAGTCTTCTAGAGATTTGACTAAATCCCCACAGATGCGGAAGCATGCATTAGACTGTGCTCCCCCTCTAGATGCAAAAGGCTTTGCACTGGAAGTTTCAAATGCGTTTCCAACAGCAATAGTGGGATCTTTTACTTTATTTTACTTATTTATCCTTTTTTTCCTTTCTCTCCACATCTGGCATCTTTCAGTTTTTAGAGACAGCATATAATGCAACCCAATCTACCCTCAAATTTGCTATGTAGTCAAAGCTGGCACTGGACTCTTCTTGCCCCCCACCTCAGATGCCAAGAATACAGAAATATGCTGCTATGCTCAGTTATTTTGGTTTTAAAAAACAAAGTCTTATTGGGTAGTCTAAGCAGACCCACCTTACAATCTTCCTGCCTCAGCCCCCCAAGGGCTGAGCTCACATTTACACATCTTTTCTTTTCGTTCTTTCTTTTTTTTTTTTGGTTTTTCGAGACAGGGTTTCTCTGTAGCTTTGGAGCCTGTCCTGGAACTAGCTCTTGTAGACCAGGCTGGCCTCGAACTCACCAAGATCTGTGTCTCTGAGGGATTAAAGGTGTGCACCACCACCACCCGGCTACACATCTTTTCTTATGGTGTGTGTTGTATTATGTGATGCAGGTGGAGGCCAGAGACCGACACTCAGTGTCTTCTACTGTTACTGTCCTAGTATCTTTTGAGACAGGATCTCTGAGTGAACAGAGAGCTTAGCAACTGGCTAGGCTGATGGCCAGTGAGCTGCAGGCCTAAGCCTGAGTCACTTCACTTGGATGTTGGGGATCTGAACTTTGGTCCTTACACTTGGGAAGTAGGTGCTTTGCCCACTGAGCATCTCTTAAGACCCACTGCAGGCATTAATTTTTTTTTGTGTGTGTGTATACGCTGGGGTTTTGCCTGACGTATGTGTGAGGACACCAGATCCCTTGGAGCTGGAGTCACAGACAGTTGTGACTGTTATATGAGTGCTAGGAATTGAACCCAGGTCCTTTGGAGGAGCAGCCAGTGATCTTAACTGCTGAGCCATCTCTCTGCCCCACATTTTAAATTTAAAGAGCTGCATGAGAGGGCTGGAGAGATGGCTCAGTGGTTAAGAGCATTGCCTGCTCTTCCAAAGGTCCTGAGTTCAATTCCCATCAACCACATGGTGGCTCACAACTGTCTGTAATGAGGTCTGGTGCCCTCTTCTGGCCTGCAGACAGACACACAGACAGAATATTGTGTCCATAATAAATAAATAAATATTTTAAAAACAACACAGTTAAAGAGCTGCACGAGATGGTTCTAAGTCATTACTGAGCAACACAGTTAACTTCGGAGCCAGTATTAAAGACCTTCAACCTGTCACCAGATCTACCAAGTGACAGAAACAATGACATGTCTGCCAGCAGATGTAAGGTTTAAATTAAATTGCTAAGGCCACGAAAGCTTGTTGAGTTGGCCAGGCCAGGACTCACCTTTCTCACCTCACCCTGGCACTGTAACCACTTCACTGACAGCTATATTCAACTCCAATTTTTTTTTTCTCCGTGTAGCCCTGGTTGTCCTGAACCTATTCGGTAGACAGGTTGGCCTCAAACTCACAGATCCGCCTGTGTCTGCCTCCCAAGTGCTGGGATTAAAGATATGAGCTATCACTGCCTAACTGGTTATTTTTTTTTTTAATTTTTTTTGAGACCGGGTCTCATGTAGCCCAAGCTAGCCAGCTGGCCTTGAACTTGCCATGTAGCTGAGGATGACTTTGAATGTCTAATCCTCCTGCACCCACCTACAAGTATGAGAATTATATACTTGTAATGCGCCATCCATTGAGGTACAACCCAGCCTAAAAAATGTAAATCCGAAGGCCTACATAGTCTTTTGTTTACTAGAGTGGCTTCCTTTAGTGGTCACTAAAGGAAGTAACAACAGAACAGAAGGGCATTAGAGCCAAATCCAACAACTTCACACAGCTGTAACAATGCTGAGTATTTCTTCAGAATAAACTCCCTGTCGGTGGCTTCTGTATCAGGAAACAGGAACATTTTTAAGGTTTGGACACATTACTTACTGTTCAATCAAAGCAGAGTAAAGGAGCAACAACCGTGCTCTGGCACATTCCTCTAAAGTAAGTTCCACTAAGGTTGAAATAAACAAGAGTATCCATGAGAAATATAACAGCACTAGCTGTATAGGTACAATTACTGCTCTCCGGAAATACAATTTCAAATTAACTTATCTTTACAACAGTGAGGAGGCAAGTACCACCACACTGTGACTACACTGAGGGCTGCATTGGCTGGGGCAGCTCAATGCAACTTTTGGGCATAAAAAGCAGCACGAATGCTGCCACTGAGCCAGAGCAAAGCCCTTACAGCTCCTTTACTTACAGAGCAGCAGCAAACTCCCCAACATGAACTCATCTGTGAGTTCCTTACCATGAACCACCTGGGTTCTACTGTCACCTTCCCTGGTGTCTTGCCTATGACAGTCAATCAGTGAACACCGTAAGGCTTTTCACTAACCATTCCACTTACCGATAAGATCATGCGGTATTTGAAGTTGGGAAATTCCCGGTCACACTTCTCACAGCGGTACAACCCATTCTGCTGGTCAATCACTTTCTTATTGCAGTCCTGGGTTGGGCAGGCCTGGTACATACAGTTCTCTTTGCGAAGAAACACCACCGTCGCCACGGTACTGAAATAGTCAGCCTGTGGGGGAAAAGGATTACAGACTCAATCAGCAAGCTACACTAGGGCCTGCAACAGGCCACTAGAAGCTGCCCTTACTTGCAAGTGGTTAAGTGCATATGTATTCTAGTTCCCACACTCACTGATTACGGAGGACTGTTCACTCTGTGTTTGCTACATGCAAACCCACAGAGGCAGTAAACCAGCACTCAGGCACTCTTTTTTAGGCAATGTCTCACAAACTAGCTCTGAACTCAGAGATTTACCTGCCTCTGTCTCTATAGTGCTTAGCCACCACACCTGGCCACATACTCCTTTTTAACTTGTTATTTGTTATATATGTGTATCTCCATGTGTATGATGATCAAATGTATACCAATGCAGGTGAACATGTACCAGTGTTTGTGGAAGCCAGAGAGCAACTTTCAGGAGTTAGGTGTCTTTCCACTCTGGTTCTAGGGAACTCAAGTTTCCAAGATAGCAGAACAAGTGCCTTCAACAGCCAGCACATAATATTTTTAAAAAGTATGTATTTATTATATGTATATGTGTTTTCGTATTTGTGCATCTATGCCACAGGATGTGTGTGCAGGCCGGAGGAAAACACGTGAGCCCGAGATGGATTTCAGGCTGTAGGGCTTGGGGTCCCTAACCACTGAGTCACCTTACTGACCAAGCACATCATTTTTTTTTTTTTTAAACAATGATAGTGATTTATGCCCTTATTTTTAGGGATCAGCAAGCTTTTCCTGTAACAAGTCAGAGAAAAACTTTAGGGTCAACAAGCCATTTAGTCAGTCTCACTGACACTGTGGGGCAAGACAACCCACAGAAACACGATGGAGGATGATCCAATAAAAATATTTCTTTGAGACAGGACTTCTTTGTGTAACCCTGGTTGTCCTGAAACTTACACTGTAGACCAGGCTGGCCTCAGAGATCTGCCTCCTTCTGGCTCCGAGTGCTGGGATTAAAGATGTGCACCATCATTGCCTAGCACCATGAAATTTTATTGACAATAACAGACAGCACTTCACAGTCTTGACTAGCAACTCCTGGACGTAAAAAAGTTCAAGAGAATGTCAAAGTACCCATGACTAAAACCCTGTAAACAGAGGAGTCCCTGGTAGGTAACCCAGAAGGACTAAGTCACGTTAAAGACTCTGGGTGAGTGAATGCCTGTTTTACCTCTGGACCCCACACAAGTTCTCTTAGTCCATTGGTTCAGTTTTGGTTTGGTAGTGTCAAGTAACTGCAAAATCCAGGTATACCCTGAATTCAGAGCTAAGCTACTAACCACTAGGCCATTTTTATTGGCTCTGACTATCTTAGAGTTCTCTATGAAGACCAGGCTGGTCTCAAACTCACAGATACTTGTCTCTGCTGTCCAAGTGTTGGGATTAAAGGCATTTGCCTGGCTCAACTTGATGTCTCAGACCAGAGGGGCAAAACAATGAGGCCATTTAAAAGGACTACACTAGCATCCAGTTTAGACAGCTTTAGAGCTGGAGGTGTAGCTAGTGGAAGAGCTTGCCTAGAACACTAAAGGTGAGGGTCTCCACATAATTGAATACATGTGGAGAGATGGATCAACCATTAAGAACACTGGTTGCTTCTGCAGAAGACCCAAGTTCAGTTTCCCAGCACCCACATGGTAGCTCACAACTCCAGTTCCAGGAGCTCTGATGACCCTTAGGCACCAGTCATTCACTTGGTTCACATTCAGGAAAAACATTCATACATGTAAAATAAAAGCATTAAAGATAATTTAGGCTGATATGCCGGCTCAGGGGTGAAGGCAGCATTTGCCTGTCAAACTGGATAGCTTGAGTCTGGTTCCTGGGACCCAAAGGGAGGGCTGAGTTTGAATTCCATATACTGCAGTGGAAAATGTATGCCCTTTCTGAAAATAAAAAAAAAAAAAAAAAACTTAAAACGAATATAAAGAAAAATCTGTAGAGAAATAAATCTTAGGAGAATGCCTAAAGTGTTTCTCTGTATTTCCAGGTTAGATTCAGACTCAAAGCCTGATTTTAAAGTCTGAGCGCAAACAGGTGTCCTGTATGCTCAGTTCTGACTGCATACTGTCTATCTTTGGTTTAAGGGAGCAACTAGGTGGCAGGAGAAACAGAATCTAGCCAGTGCTTAATTCCCAAGACATCCCGTAATAGCATTACAAGTTGCTGAGGATGACAATGATGGATCGTGTGCACAGTGAAGGGAGATGGCAGGAGGAAACCTGTGTTGTATACGACGACAATAAAGGAGCAGCAGCGATAGAAATAAATGATTCAAAGATCCAAGAGAAAGCAGGTTAGACCAAGGTAGGAAGAGGATCATGACGTAAGCACTGAAACAGACGCTGCTACCAAAGTTAAACACCAGAGCCAGTCCTGGGCAGGACAGCAGCGGCTCTCTGCCTATGACTCAGGCTGAAACACAAGAGAAGCTGCCTGGTGCTCAGCAGCCTGAATCACACTCTGCTCAAAAAAACCAACAGGACCTGAGGCCAGTTCACACCACACTGCAAAGCCTCAGTGTCCAGGAAGGAACACTTCACTTTTCTGTCTCACACAGAGGCCACAATACACCCCTCAGCACACACAGCCTCTACACCGGCAGGGATGCAGAGCCACCAACAAGTAGTAACTGGTGCTCTGGCGCAGTGCTCTGTCTGGGGTCCCGATGAGAACACAGCCCCGAGATAGCACCTGAGAGTAGATTTAAAAACAGTCCCCTGTCGCTTTTTTTTTAAAAAATTTATTTATTTATTATGCATATAATATTCTGTCTACATATATGCCTGCAGGCCAGAAGAGGGCACCAGACCTCATTACAGATGGTTGTGAGCCACCATATGGTTGCTGGGAATTGAACTCAGGACCTTTAGAAGAGCAGGCAGTGCTCTTAACCACTGAGCCATCTCTCCAGCCCCCTCCCCTGTCGCATTCTGGGCTTCTGTGAGGTACCTTGTCACCCTGGCCCAGGTTCTCCGATTTGGCTTCATACAAAGTTTTCCAGTTTGTGTTGCTTCCTCCAGTGACTCCGCTCCTGAGGTCAGAGATGGAAACACCATCTAAGGCTTGTCCTTCTGAGTCGAACCTAAAAAATAATAAGCAATAGAGACAGAACTTTACATCCTTTTCAAATGTGCTGTTTGGATGTATTAGCCATGAGCTCTCCTGTCCCTACCAGCTCCCACCTGGTCCCAGCACACTTTAGTCCACTGAAGAAATGCAATGGCCTTTCTTTTGATCTTGTTTGCTTTGATAACCCCCCACCCGTCAAGACAAACAATGTCAAAGTACCACAAACCATAGACACTTTCCCCAGCTGCATAGTAAAAGCTATGAACAAAGTCGGCAACAGAAAGCAGAACTGGCATAGCCCCCCCGGGCTTTGAGCCTCACCTCAATCACTGAAATGAATCAGATGAAGAGGGAAGTCAGCCAAAAATATTTTCATGGTAGAAAAATCTTTTAAGCCTAATCAGTTACAGAACTCAATGTACTTCATCAGAAAGCATTATCTGCCCTGTTAGAGACTTGCTTTCTCAGTGAGAATTTGCTTATGCAAACATCTAGGTTAAATTCATTTATATAAAATTATTACTAAAATTGATTACACCTCTTGACCACCTCTTAGCTAATCTGACAGAAAAGAAGCCAGGGAAAAGGTAGCAAGAATATGGAAGTGGCAGAGAGCAGTGGGGCCTGAGTTTAAAAACATATGAACTGGGTGTAGCGGCACATGGCTTTAATTCCAGAACTTGGGAGGCAGAGGCAGGCAAATCTCTGAGTTCCAGGGCAGTCAGGGCTACACAGAGAAACCCTGTCTTAAACAAACACAAATATACAAACATGCAAGTGGTGGGGAATTGTATGCTAACCACATACAGAATGTACTGACTCCCTGAAAAGGGATCACCCAGAGTGGCTGCTGCCATAGGCCACAGCTGTCAGACAAGCAGCTACATCCGTCACAGAACTGGTTCATCAACTACTAGCTGCTCAAGTTTAGTTACAGACAGTTCATCAGGAGTCAACAGAGCAAGGAGATGGGCAGTCCCTACCCCAAGACATGGTTTCTCTATATAACAGTTGGGGCTGTCCTGGAACTTGCTTGTAGACCAGGCTGGCTTCGAACTCATGGAGATCTGCCTGCTGCTGCCTCCGAGTGCTGGGATTAAAGGTGTGTGCCACTACAGCCTGTCTGGTAAAAATTCCACTCCATCAGTACCAAGATCTAAATGTGCTAATCCTTGCTTGGGTGGGGTGCAAGCACTGAACTTCTCACAGATCAATGACAAGATGAACAGAAGTCCAGGGGGGCAGATGTGCCTTTTGGTGTTTTCTGTGATCAGTTACTGATAGTGAAACATGAACACCCTTAATGTGGACATGCAATTAACCTGAAGTTGGGCTCAGGCCCTGGAAGAAAACTAACTAAACAAACCAACGACAGGACTGTTTCAGACTATTATGGGATTCCGCTACATAATGCAGTGCTAGCTATCAGCACAGTTAAATAGATGGATGTAGATGAGGATCGCTTAAGTGATACAGACACTCCAGGAGACGGTCTATCAAATCATTAAAATATTACTGCTACTGGTATATACCAGACTCAAAACAAAAATGAGGAGGATGAAATATAAACTATTTCTCAAGCCCCCTAAACTTTAAGCCACAGCTGGAATCTCCCCCCACCCCATTCCCCATAACTACAGCTATACAAATGACTTAAGCTTGGGCTGGGTAAAGTATTTTCTTTGCCTACATCAATTCTTCCAACATGACAGTCTCAGGATGAAGTGCTCTTCTAAGGCAAAGTTTTAATGCCTTAAAAAGCTAGATACGGTGGGTGTGGGGATTTTAACAAGCTCTCCTCTCTTGAGTGCTTTGGGAATAACGATGGGATGCCAACAAAAAGCCCATTGTTCCCACCATGCTTTGTCAGAGCCCAGTGAATACACACCAGAAGATGTGACCAGCTCAGAGACTCCAGAGTGAGAGAGTACATTCTACCCCCACATCAGCTGCCCACAGCTCAAGCCTAGGAGCAAAAGATGCTCTCAATACATTCCTTCAGCATGCAGCTGCTAAAGCCTTGTTGTACCCTGCTCAGGGGGGATCAAGGTCAGCACTCAGCACTTACATTCAAATTGCTTTTTCTGACTCTCTAGGTTCATCAGGGGATTTATGGGTTTGTCAATTGAAGGGCTTTCAGGCCACCATCTCAGAAGGCATAATGGCTCCAAGAAATACAGGAACAACTCAACTCAATCACAAAGGCTCGGCAGAAGCTCACATGCTGATGGAAACCTCTTCTCAAAGCCTAAGCACAAGTAACCACTTAGCTGAGGTCCACAAAACCTACCATCCACGAAGCTTATAGGCCTCTGGGATGTCAGGGTTCATAATGACAGTGCTAGATGACAGGACAGAGAGGCTTCGTCCGCCAAAGTCAGAAACCCGGGCTCCTTTGATAGCCATCACAGGCTGTCTAGAACCATCAAACTTGTCAGCCTGCAAAGCAAATGCACAGAGCATCACTGGCAGGAAGAAGGTACAGGATATTTCTATGGAGAGCAGTCAGTAGTAGATGTCAATGTATTATATAAGACAGACCTTACACTCAAGAATCTGTTCAGACTTCCAGGAAACCAATCTATCACAACCTTTCCTGAGGAAGAGTAAGGCACAGTCCACTATGGGAAGCTGAAGTAACTGATCATCTCACACAAGTAAAGGATTTCAAGTAAGTGCTAGACAGCACAACTCTGTCCCTCTGAAGCTAAATTCTCACAGCTCACAAGGACAAGCATCCATGGACTCTGTCAGTGCAAGGACTTACGTCTTCTCCCCACAGAGTTGTAGTCACCACTTTCCCTGACATGTCCATCAAATAGATATTTCTCTTAGCCACTTCTCTGTTGTTAGACTTCACTGTGATTTTAGTTGAATCTTCATAGCTCTTGCAGATCCCGATTATGTCTGAAATAGAACAATTTGTAACAGCACAGATCAAGGCCCCTTTTAAAACATAACCAAGGGATGCATGGCAAGCATGTTAGCTGTGCACCACCCCAAACACTGAACACATAATCACTGCTCTTTGCCTTCAACCCTGGACGGACCTACAAGTGAGTCTTTAGACTTGCTCTCTAGGTCACCGATCCCCGTGAAATCAAACTGAACTGTGGGTAAGTTACGGTCATCTTCACAGAGAAGGACAGAAGTCTCATTATTGAAGGTCATCTCATAGTCATTTTTAACAGCCGAGAATTGCTTGTTAGCAATCTTCAGAGTGCCTTTTGAGAAATAATACACCTGCAAAAGAGGCCAAGTCAAAGAATGCAATCAGTTCATCAGAGCCTTTCCCACAATACAACCTGCCGACTGTGCTCATGGCACTTACTGGTCAGCTCCTCAGCTCTGACAATGCGCTCTTACCTTGTTCACTTCAATAAGGGGAAAGAACTTGTCCACCTGTTCATTGAAAGCAGTCGCTCTGATTTCACCCTGCAGAAGCAAGTGAGGGCACATTAGAACTGTGCTGCCGGACACTCAGAGCAGCAAGAGCTGGCCATTTCAGCACTAAAGTAACATCTGTGGAGCAGCACTACACGTGCAAGGAGACCCCAGGGGGCAGCAGACATTCCAGAAGCCTGTATTTACAGTCATCCTTTCAAGCTATCAATTCTGATAAAACAAGTCAAGTTCAACTAGCTTAGCCCATAGGTATTTAACTGAACAATCTAAGTTAAAAATGTAAAGAGGCTGGTAAGGTAGTCTGGTAGATAAAGGCACTTGTCATGCAAACCTGGCCACCCCAGTTCAATCCTTAGAACTCATGTAAAGGGGAAGACCACCAAGTTGTTCTCTAGCCTTTACACATGTATGTGCATTCACACATAGTAAAGTGATTTTCAAAATGTTATCTAAAACTTTTTTGTTTGTTTGTTTTCAAGACAGGTTTCTGTGTCGCTTTGTTGCCTGCCCTGGAACTCTTATAGACCAGGCTGGCCTCAAACTCACAGAGATCCTCCTGCTTCTTCCTCCCAAGTGCTGGGATTAAAGGCATGTGCCACCACCGCCCGGCTACCTAAAACATTTTTAAAAGGGAGAGTTTTATATTCCAGTAATGAAAACAAAAAATTCTGGATCATGAATGACAGGCTCAAAGCCCACAGGAAAGCGTGCTGAATCCTGATGATTCAACAGCCCTCCTCACGCCTGCAACCTGAATGATGGGTTACTTCACAGTCAGGAGCTGTTGTCAAAAATGTTCCATCAAGTTGCTTGAGATTTGATTTCACTGTTACTTTTTTTGTCAAGCAGTATGTTACAGATGGGTAAGAAACCTAACTAAATGGCTGAAATGTGACCCACACAAGCTGCAGGAAATTATTTCCTAATACCAAATCTGCTAAGATATTTGCATGTACACCACAACAAGAAGAAGAAGAGGGGGAGAAAGCTTCAAACTTCTGAGCTTACCAGTATCATTTTGTTTATTTTATATGTACTGATGTTTGGCTGGCATGTATATATGTGCATCATGTGCATGCTTGATGCCTGAAGGGAGGCTAGGCACACAGCGGGACCCCTGAAACTGGAGTTCACAGCGGGACCCCTGAAACTGGAGTTAGAGATGCTTATGAAGACACCAAGTGGGCGCTGGGAATTGAACCCAGGTCCTCTGGAAGAACATCTCCCCAGCCCCTGCATTTTTCGTCAAGTAAAGCATAAGGAGTATATATGGTCAGAAACCATCCCCACAAAGGAGTTAAAGCTGAACAGCCATTGTCTGCCTTCTGCTGGAGGCAAATGCAGGTATCACATTCCAGGACTTCAACTGAGCCTCCAGCAATGTAATTAGAGCGCTGCAGTCTCTCCAGCGTCTGAGACCATTAACAGTATACTAACTTTAGGAGTACTTCATCTGATGTTTAGCCCCATACCGAGATAGCACCAAAAACTACGAAAGCCCAGTGGTGGTGGTGCATGCCTTTAATCCCAGCATTTGGGAAGCAGAGGCAGGCAGATCTCCAAGTTCAAGGCCAACCTAGGCTATAGAGCTAGTTCCAGGACAGCCAGGGCCACACAGAGAAATCCTGCTTCAAAAACAAACATAAGAAAACAAACAACAACAACAAAACTACCACAGACAGAAAGCTCCAGTGACAACCATATTTCTTTTTGGCTAATGCTATTTGCCACTTCATGGGCCTCAGAGCGGAACCCAAATGGCCTACTCACAGTTTCATCCACAAGTTCTATAGAGAAAAGCTTCCCTTCCCCTCGGGAATTGCTCCAGGTACGGATCTGACTTTTGTTGGTGACACGGGCACAAATAGTCCACCTAAAAACCAAACAGATGACATTAGTATGTGTAGGCTTTCTTACTTGGAATAAAGATAAGCAAAAATTATCTTCTTGTGGCCTTTTTTCTTTTATGCAGAGTTTATCTGTCAATGCTAGCTGTATTTAGTCCAGCTAATTAAAACCAAGATGACAGACAGGCTTGACAGTTTACAGAATGAGCAAACAGGAAAATATACCAGGTAGTTTAACACTAACTCATTCTCCTGTCAAATAAGTAAATTTATAAACCATCTCCCTTCCTCAAAAAACATCACCAAGGCAACAATATCCCCTTAATGAAGGGTTCTAAGGAAAAAAAAAGTTATACCAGTAATTATATTTTGCCACAATTTTCAGTTACAGGAACTGACACAATCACTATCAAATGTCTGTCTCATTTCTAATGCATGCCAAATATAAATACAAGTCATTCATAGGCCACCAAAAGAAAGCACCCAAAGTGGTATGACCTTGGAAAGAAGCCATTCTTTAAAGAAGGAGTCCCTGAGCCTGGAGCTTTAGCCTGGTGCCCATCCTGAAAACACACCCTGAGTATACTGATCTCCTCAGTTAGAAGTCTACAGGGGAAATTGTTTCCCTACTTTACCAGGTACTGCAGGATAAACAATGACATACCTTAAAAGAATTCTGGAGAAAAAAAAGGCCCACTAATGTTCAATGCTTTAATTAACTTTTAATGGAAAAAAGTAATAGCAAAGGAATCCATGTTTGGGGCATATTAATATGGTTAATACAAATAGGACAGATTGTCTTAGCCAAATTAAATCATAGTAACAAATTTTGGACTAAAATCCATCTATTTATATGAGATGAAATGTGAACTAGCACAAATTATATATAAATAAATATGTATAATTGTATTCCTAAGAATAACAAATGATTCTTTAATCCATAAATAATTTGAACCTCAAAATTTTCAAAAATGACAAAAGCTCCATAGGCTATGGCAGAAAGGTATTTTTGTCATTTTTTTTTTTTTGATAAAAGTGTTAAAGGTTGTCATAATTTGTATTCTGCAGCTCAGAAAAATAAGAAAGACATTCTATGTGGTGGTGATGTAGAAGTTC
Source organism: Dicrostonyx torquatus (assembly GCA_028555095.1). Taxonomy (NCBI): domain Eukaryota; kingdom Metazoa; phylum Chordata; class Mammalia; order Rodentia; family Cricetidae; genus Dicrostonyx; species Dicrostonyx torquatus. The sequence continues at coordinate 1,791,953 of JAQHUG010000288.1, forward strand.
ACACGTAAGTCACACAGGAGCGCATGGTAAATTCCTAGACCAATTTGGTAACGAGTCCCACCCTTGTCCTATGTGACAACTCACTTGGATTGGTAAGGGGTGAGGCTGGCGATGGGTACCACTTTGGACTGTGTCCCTCCTGAAGGCTGCAGCAGGCCAGTTCCAGCAGGTTTTCCAAATGGCTTTGAAGCACCATAAGCCTTAGCCACAGTGGAACCTGTATAAACACACCAAAATAGGGCAACCATTTCACTTTTATTTTCTGAAGTGTAAATGTGTGTGTGTGCATGCTCACAAGTGCACATGCACGTTATGTGGAGGTCAGATGATAATTTAAAAAAGAATTTTTTTTTCTTTTTGGAGACAGGGTTGTTTTCCTGGCAGGGTTTATCTGTAGCTTTGGATCCTGTCCTGGCACTCGTCCTGTAGACTAGGCTGGCCTCGAACTCACAGAGATCTGCCTGTCTCTGTCTCCCAAGTGCTGGGATTAAAGGCATGTACCACCACTGCCTAGCAAAATTCAACTTTTTTGAGACAGGTTCCCTTTGCTGTCTTTTCTCTGCATGTGCCAGGTTAGCAGTCCACAAGCTTCCAGGGATTATCCTGTGTCCACCTCTGATCTTCTGAGGATGCTGTCATTAGAGAGGCTCTTTCTACAACACTTGGCTTTTATATGGGTTCTCAGGATTTGAATTCAGATCTTCATGGTTGTGAAGCAAATGTTTCTATTCACTAAGTCATCTCTCCTGCCAGACAACCATTATTTTATTTAAGTTTAAAATTAATTCTCATTATGGTCACGCCACAGGAAAGGTTAGAAGCTAAGGACCCAGTAAAGAACATATATCACCAGTGTGTCATCTTGACATCGCCAAAGGGCAGGGAAGTCTAGGATGAAATCTATAGGGCTGTGTTCAGTTGGAAACAGGGACCAAGAAGGCAGATTTGCTCAAGATGCAAATGGGTAGTGTAGTACTATGACCTCCTTGCCTCCCTTTTCCAAGCTACACAGCTGTTCCTTGTGCAGCAAGAGCACAATCAGCGTCTACTGACAACTGAATTATTATTCTAGAAATTATCTAGAAAATGTCAATTTCTAATAAACCAAATTCTAATGTCAGTACTCTCCCACCTTCTGTACCAAAATGCTTTTCAAAAAGATTGATTTTTCCCTTTTGCTCATGTACATGTGTGTCTGTGTGTATGCCATGTGGGTGGGTGCCTGCTGAGGCATCAAATCCCCTGGAGGTGGAGCTGGAGTTACAGGCAGTTGTGAGCTGCCCGATATGGGTGCTGGGAATCAAAGTCAGGTCTTTTGGAAAAGCTATATATGCTCTTAATTGTTGAGCCATCTCATCTCTCCATATACACTCCCCTCAAGCCCCTTGAGGCAGGGTTTCACTAGGTAGCCATGGTTGGCCCAAGTGCTGGACTAAAGGTGATTACCACTATACCTGGCCCTTTAAAAAGGTTTTTTTAATAGTCAGGCATGACAATAACACCTTTAGCCTCAGCACCTGTGAGGCAGAGGCAAATGGTTATTTAAGTTCGAGGCCAGTCTGGTCTAACAGAAAGAGTTCCAGGATAGCCAGGGATACACAGAGAAATTCTGTCTCAAAAACCAACCAAACAAAAAAAAGATTTTAAAAAAGTATTATTATTATGTATGCATGTGTGTTTGATGGACTTATGGGGATGTGGCTATGGAGGGCAGAGGACAACAACTCTGTGGAGTTCATTCTTTCCTTCCACTGTGGGTTCTGGAGGTTCAATAAGGGCCACCAGGCACTTTCACCAGCTGAGCTATCTGCTCTGGGAGTCAGAGTGACAATGTTCCTGAAGATGACACAAGGAAACATACACTGCAGAAAGAACATGTACCTGTGTGTATATAAATGCAATTATAGGTCTAGTGATGTAGCTTAGTAGGAGAGCACTTGTCTAGCACCAGCAAGGTACTTGGTTCAATGGGTGTGGGAGGACCATTCCCCATAAATTTATTAAAGATACAAAAGCATCCATTAATTTATTTAATATTTTTATACCAGGGAGCCACCTGACACACACATCTAGTCCATTTTCTATTACTTCACAGTTTAGGGAACATTAATTGATCATTAACAATAAATTTCAATATAAGGCAAAGAAATGCCAATGAATAGGCAAGTCCATGGAGGGAGAGAAGTGTTGTACTGTTGGAGTTTCAGCCAAGTAGAGGCCTTTCAATCACTTATCATTTCAGAGAATTTATTCCACTACCTCCTCCAGCCATTTGCAGTGTCAGAGCTGAGTATAAGCGTAACTTATGGAGATGGGGAGATGAAAGATTTGCACGATTACAGGGATGGGTTAAAAACAATGAAGACCGATGGGGAAATTTGTATGTCCTGAAAGTCTCATGGAGTCTTTAGCAACATCTTAATTCGGCTTTTCTTAGAAATTTGCATTTAAAAAAGAAAAGGGGCGGCAGAGGTGGGGGACCAGAGAGATGGCTCAGCAGATCCAAGTGCCTGTCAGCAACCCTAGAAATCTAGGTTCAACCCCCAGGATATGCAACTGACTCCAGCAATGTGTCTTCTGGTCTCCACCTGCACACTGTGGCACGTACAGCCAAAATAAACAAATAAATAAATCTTGAATATAATTAAAATATAAAAAGAGTTGAAAAAGGAGAAGGCAGTATGATGTAGTAATAAAACCCAGAAATAACAAAACTCTAAAAGTAAATTTAGCTATCTTCTACAGGTCACAAGGGTGGCATCCCAGACAACAAGGTTCCTAAAACAAGGGTCAGGAAGTACACGAAATGACCCCATCAAGACCTGCTACAGAGAAAGCTAGAAGAGAGAAAAAAATAGAAGCCACAGCCAAAAGGAACAATTGTGTCTCAAGGGAAATGATAAATTCCTATGAAAGCCTCAAACAGGAAATTTGGAGACAAGTGGGATGTAACAAGTGGCTAGGAGGTTGTAAAAAGGTGGGAATTTAATTGGAATTATTCGTTGCAATGTACCATAAATGGAAGTTTTTGTTTGCTTGTTTGTCCCCACTCCCACCCCAAGAGAATCTTACCCTAGGCTGGCCTTGAACTTGCTAGCAGTGGAGAATGACCTTGAACTCTTGATCCTCCGGCTACTACCTCTAACTGCTGGCCTAGGCTACTGTGCCTGAACCATGAAGAGAATTTTGAAAACTGTTCAGTCCCAGAGTAAATTCTATATTATTTATTTATATATTTGTTTGTTTGTTGGTTCAAGACACAGTTTCTCTATGTAGCCTTGGTTGGCCTCAAACTCACAGAGATCTGCCTGCCTGTGCCTCCTTGGTGCTGGAATTAAAAGGTGTGTGCCACTGCCGCCTGGCTCCGAGTAAACTTTAATACATTATTTTGATTTTGACCCATCACTTCTGATACTCTTGAGTAACACCTTACCCATTCCCAAGCTTCCATTCTGTGGCTGGGGCTTGCTGGCTGGTGGAGTGGTTGCTGAGGCTGGGGAAGGAACAACTTGCTGCTGCCCATGGCCTGGAAATTAAAAGAAAGACTGCTTCAGTGCAAACCCAGTCAACAGATTTCAACGTGAGTAGTAAACACCGTAGGAAACCCCACTCCTTTAGCTCTGAGAGGGTCAGAATACACATCCGGGCGCCCAGCTGCAAAGGGTTCTCTTTTCTTGTCTTGGGCATAGTAAAAAAGGTTGTTTCCATTTACCTTTCAACTGTTCAGAATTGACAGCTTTCAGTTTTAATGAGGTTCTCCCTAAAGCCTTGCCCATTTCTCCTGCAGTAAAGCCACTGGGCTGAATCTGTGATACCACCACTATTTCCATAGCAACAAATCGATGTCATCAACAGGACAGTGTGTTCATGGTAGGCTCCATCAGAAGAGAAAGCTGGGTGGTAAGGAAACCTAAAAGCAGTTCAATTGTCCCTCAAGTGCTTTAGCTTCAAAGGAAAAGGAGATGCAGAAAGGATTCTACCCTTTCTCCCAGACAAAGCAACCTTATTTTGCAACTGACAGCTGGTGGGAAATACGAGTTGAAAGACTTTCAGGTACCATGACGTGCTAGTGAACTGTCACAGCAGGGAGAGATGAGAACGAGTTCAGAAGCAGTCATGTCAAGGCAACAGAGATAAAAAGGAGGGGAAATGAACATGCTCTCAAGCAGAAAATAAGAAACGCCACACCGTGAGAGTATGTGTTTGCCCCTTCACCCTTTATTCCAATGTTTATGAAGCTTAAGAACGTTAAAATTGTAAATTGCATACCCCAATGTTTTAAAATAACAAATGAATGGACTTGGATTTCATCTCTATGATTGGTTCTGAAGGCCAAAGTCAGCCTCATTTGGGCTGCTCACCTAGAGTGCCTGCAGCTTACAAGGGCAGCTAAAAAATACATCCTATAGTGTTCTAAAATATTAAAAACGGCAAGCACAGGTGGGAAATCTCCTCCTGCCACTGTGTGTATGCATGCCATCTCCAACTGTCGAGTTCAAAACTCTTACGGGGCTTCCCAAGGTCCTAATTCACCAGGCATGACACACACCCATTTAGTTCATGTTTGCCAAAATTAGTCTTAAGTGGCACAAGGAAATGAGATGGGACTGTGCCATTAGAGACAAATACATTTAGCATAAAGTTTAAAAGACTAAATAGAACTGATTGTGCTTTAGTTCTTCCTACGAAGAGAAAAATTGAGATGCACAGGCAAAGGGCACAGGCTACTAACAAGGAAGCTTGTGCTTACAGTTTGGCCTTCCATTATCCTTGAATCTAGACTCCTAAGACCTGAGCATGTAAAAACCGTGACAATGCATCTTCTGACAGTTAACAGTTTTTAACTTTTTTAATTTGCTTTTTTGGAGACAGGGTTTCTCTGCATAGCCTGGAACTCACAATTTAGACCAGCAGATCTGCCTCTGCCTCCTGAGTGCGAGGTTTAGAGGTTTCCGCCACCACCACCACCAAGCCCAGTTTTAAAGTCTTTTTTTTTTTTTCTTTTTTCCCGAGACAGGGTTTCTTTGTAGCTTTTGGAGCCTGTCCTGGAACTAGCTCTTATAGACCAGGCTGGCCTCGAACTCACAGAGATCCGCCAGTCTCTGCCTCCCGAGTGCTGGGATTAAAGGCGTGCGCCACCACCACCCAGCCCAGTTTTAAAGTCTTAAGCAAAGCCTTTTAAAATCAGCAAGAAAAAGATAAGTTGCTCAGCAAATACCACTGAAGGAAAGTGGTTAAAAAGTGTATGTTTATCTGCATCATAAGACACACTTTTAGGCCGAGCGGTGGTGGCGCACGCCTTTAATCCCAGCACTCAGGAGGCAGAGGCAGGTGGATCTCTGTGAGTTCGAGACCAGCCTGGTCTACAGAGCTAGTTCCAGGACAGTCTCCAAAGCCACAGAGAAACCCTGTCTTGGAAACCAAACAAACAAAAAAGACACACTTTTAAAAGTGACCTCCTATCCTCCACTTAAATTCTCTCCTTTAAAAATATTTATTTGTGTATGTGTGGGCCTCATGGATATGTTCATACCTGTATGCCCTCAGAGGACATCTTGAGGGAATCAGTCCTAGGGATGGAACAAAGGCCATCAGGTTTGGGGACCAATGCCTTCACCTCCTGAGCCATTTCAGGGGCTGCTCCTTTCCTACAGTCTCTAAATCATCTAAAGTAGGGAGCCCCATTCTCAGAGCCATGCTTGCTGCTGCATACCTCTGACTGAACTGGACACGGCCACTGGACACACATTCAATTTCTATAAAAAGATAACTGAGGACCGAGGACTGACTCAGTTGGTAGACTGCGCATAAAGACCCTAGTTTAATCCCTAGAAGGGGCTGTTGGAGAAGTGAAGATGGACTGGAGAGGCAGAGACAAGGAGATCTCCAGAGCTCATTAGTCAGCTAGCCTAACTGATGTACCAGGTTCAGTGAGAAAGCTTGTCTCAGAAATAGGAAGGGGAGTGACCAAGATGACAGCTAACATGGATCGCTGGCTTCCCCATACATGTACATACACAGATGTACATACAAAGATAACTGCCACTCAGGACTGTGGAACACTCAAAGTCCGAGACAGAAGGTAAAACAGAGTAAACAGAGACTGGCAGAAGCGGGAAACAGAGTTCTGGACTCATCTGCAGCTTCACTTGGGGAAGATTAAACAACACAACTGATTTAAGGTTACTGTGCTGTGCATGTAAAAATGGTAAACGGTCAGCTGCAGTGGTACCTGCTTGTAGACACAGCTACTCAGGAGGCTGGAGCTCAAGGCGAGCTAACATAAGGTAACATAAATAGTCCTCCACCTCAAAGTTAAACAGTAAGTATATATTTTACTACAATTTAAAAAATATACAACACATGTACCTATTCTAACACGTACATTTTTCATTTTTATATGAATTAGTTACAATTTTTAGCTGAACATAATACAACATAACTAATAAGTCTCCAGTTGGTAACTCAACTGATAAGAGTACTGCGTAGTGTGCACTAGGTCCTGGTGGTACATGGCCCATAATCCCAGTACACAGTGGGTAGAAGTAGGTGGGACAGAAATTCAAGGCACTCCTTCTCAGCTACACAGTGAGTTTAGATCAGTCTGGGATACACGAGACAACAGTAACAACTACTATTACTGTTTTTCAGAGGGTTTCCTCTGAACCAGGACCAAGGGCTAAGTGCATTTTACAGTAACTGCTAGCACTATGATGGAGACAGTACTGCACCCTTTAACATGGCGGAGGAGAGGGAAGCTAGTATTACTCAGCTCTCTCTGGCTAAGTTCATGTACCACACCATCATGTACTTAATTTGTAAACAACCAATCCTGACAATAATAACTCTGATTATATAGAACATAAGATGTGTTAATTAGGAAAAGCTACTAATCCACTTAATAGGGTAACCTTTATCTCTTACAATTCTGGGACAAGAGACAGCCCTGAACCAAATGACGGCAAGGATTCCAGAGCATTCTAAATAGCAACAACTGCCCTTCAATTAGCGCACTGTAACGCAGCAGCTGCCAGTCCATAGTTTAGGAAAAATCTTTCTAGAAGCCAAAATGATTCTGCAAAGTAATAATGTAGGCTCTGTTTATAATAACCTGTCTTGTACCACCTACAAATCAAGCCATTCCAGTAGGCTAGATCAACATAGTAATTCTTCAGCTCTCTAGCTCTGGCTAGCTACACTGCTAGCTGAGAGCAGACTCCTGCTCCTTGGGTAACTTGAACTCATAGTGATCATTTTTACTATCTATTATGGCAAATGAGCTATGGGCAGAGAAAAATTCACCAACAAACCCATAAACTTCCCAAGCCAAACACTTCCTTGACAATAATTAACCAAATAAATAGAAAAGAATAAACAGCCTGCCATAGTGTCACACACCTTTATCTTAGGCAGAGGCAGGCAGATCTCTGTGAGTTCAAGGCCAGCCTGGTCTATATAGGTCCAGGACAGCCAGAGCTACTTGGTGAGATTCTGTCTCAACCCCTAAACCAATGAAAACAAACAAACAAACAAACAAAATAGAGGATCAATAAAATATATCTAAGCTCTTGATGACAGAAAAGGGACATGATCAGGCTGAATATAATTCCAATACGAGTAATAAACTAAGTATTGTATAATACATTTAAGTTTGAGCAAGCTATTATCACCAGCAGTGAAGACATAAAGGATTTGCATACAGACACACACTGACAAAAATGAAGTCGTAAGTATTACTTTAAAAAAACCACCATTCCTACAGCATATGTAGTATGGACTGTGTTTGCAGTTTTATTTTGCACACTTTGAATCATCTGTCTTTGCTTGGTATGACAGCAGTAGTAAAAGTTGTATTTTGCATTTCAATGCATTCTGGAATTCCTACTGGTCTGGGCTGGGTTTGTTCACTAACTAATGATCACCTGACCTGTAAGAGGTCCTGGATTAGGTTCCAGAGGACATAAATCTGACTTTAGTTCTCGGTCTACTCAGAAGCTGTTGTACACTGTACTGTAATAGTTTCTCCAACCATGACATTTCCACGGTGGCTCAAGTAACAATGACATTCAATAGTAAATAATCTTTGAGAGCAAGCTTTTCTCATGCCTCTGTACTGTAAGTGATGCAGAAGACAGGGAATGGCCAGTTAAGTCGGAGAGAGAGACAAAGGAATTTTCCCTATAGCTCTATGGTTCTGACCCCAAAACAAAATCATCTTTTCGTCTTTCATTTATTACAAAGATTTGTCCCTGAAATACAGTGTCTGAGGAAACCATCTAGCTGAATAAATCAAAATGGTAGATAACCAGTAGGTTCCTCCCCACCCCTAGACTGTTTTTTGAGATAGTGTTATATAGCCCAGGCTATCCTGGAACTCATTAAGATAAGGATGACTTTAAACAGATTCCCTGGTTTCTACCCAAGAGTGCTGGGATTACAGGAACAAGCCACCAAGTCCATCTCTTCGTTCTCATGTTTCTCTGGTTTTGTTTGTTGTTTTGAGATCAGCTTCAAGCTTACAACAATCTTGTCTTAGCTTCCAGTGTGCTGAAGTATAGGCGTGAGCCACCACGATAGGCCTCTAAAGTCCTAAATTAATAGTATTAATAGTAATGAAGTTTTAAAAAAAGACACATTTTTATTTGTTCATTATGGGTAGATTTGCATACTTGCGTGTGGGTATGTGCACATTAATGTAGGTCCTCACAGAGGCCAGAGGCTTCAGGTTTCTTGGAGCTGGAGTTATAGACTTTGTGAGCCACCCAGTGTGGGTGTTGGGAACTTAATTCCTAATTGCTAAACCTTTCTCCAGCCCAGTAATAAAAGTTTTATTCAGATGATAGGTGCAATGGCCTGTGTTTATAATCTTAGGAGGCTGAGACAAGAGGTTCAAGTTTGAGGTCAGTATGGGCTACATAGTGTCAGGCCAGCCAGAGCTACACAATAAGACATGGTCTCAAAAACAAACATGGGGCTGGAGAGACAGCTCAGTGGTTAAGAGCACTGGCTGCTCTTCCAAAGGTCCTGAGTTCAATTCTCAGCAACCACATGGTGGTCACAGCCACCTATAAGCAGATCTGGTACCCATTTCTGTCATGCAGGCATATATGCGGAGAACACTATATACATAATAAATACATAAATCTTAAAACATACATGAGGTCAGAGAGATGCCCAGTGGTTAAGAACAATGGTTGCTTTTCCAGAGTGTAACATGAAGGCCTGCTTGTTGGGTCTTCTGTCCTGCCCAGTTCCCACAGCCAGTAAGCCCCAAAGAAATTACACAGAGGACTATATTAATGATTGGCCCATTAGCTCAGGCTTCATATTAGCTCTTATAACATATATTAACCCATTATCCGTATCTATGTTAACGACATGGCTCAGTACCTTTTCCATCTGGGCAGGACTCCAGAAAGAGCTTCCTTCTTCCTAGAATTCTTCTGTTCTCATTGCCCTGCCTCTACTTCCTGCCTGGCTACGGACCAATCAGCGTTTATTTAATACATAACTGACAGATATAGAATTGTTCTCCCACACCACCAGAGAACCCGGGTTTGATTCCAAACATCCAAATGGCAGCTTGGAACTCCAGTTCCAGGGAGAATCCAATGCCCTCTTCTGGCTTCCACAGGCACCAAGCATGAAAAACATTCATGTGTACTGGCTTAGGGTTTTCACTACTGTGAAGAGACGCCGTGGCCACAGCAACTCTTATAAAGAAAACATTTAACTGAGGTGCTCGTTTACAGTTTTAGAGGTTCAGTCCATTATCATCACAATGGGGAGCAATGGGGTGTGTAGGCAGACATGGTGCTGGAGCTGAGGGTGCTATACCTTGCAGACATCAGGAAGTTGACTGCGACACTCGTCAGCCTCTGTCTGCCCAGTTCTGGGATCAAAGGTGTGCACCACCACCACCCAACTCTAAACTTTCCTTTAGTTCCTTTTCACAAATTGGAAACTTAGCTGGGTGGAATCTTTCTCTAAGATCATCATTCCCTTTATTTCATTTCTTAATCCATTTATCTCCTTGAACACAGAGTTTAGATCTATTCTACTTCCTGGTGCTCTTTTTCTCCTCAAAATTTACTTTTTGTAATTTACCCTGCTCAGCTTGCTCCTTTTCATTATAAATCTTCATTACAGTTATCACTAATATCCACATGACAAAATCTATACTGGGCTATTTTGAGATTTCTTCTGCCAACACAATTACTCCAAAACTCTTTGCTTTGAGTCTCAGGCAGACTCTTTGGACAAGGGCAAAGGTAGCCACTTTCTTCACCAAAATATCACAAGACCATCTCTAGGCAACATACTAAAATTCTCTGAAACCTCTTGAGTGAGTTCAAATAACTCGTAGCACCTCTGTCTTCCATGTTCCTACTAGTAAAGCCCATCAATCAGTGCTTAAAGCATTCCACTGCTCTCATAATCCAAAGTACCTAAGTTCAAACCAAACAAACACATGGTCTAGCCTATCACAGCAGCACCCCAGGCCCTCATACCAACTTCTGTCTTAGTTAGGATTTCTATTGCTGTGAAGAGACACCATGACCATGGCAACTCTTACAAAGAACACATTTAATTGGGGTGCTAGGTAACAGTTTCAGAAGTTCAGCCCATTATCATCAGTTGGGGAGCATGGCAGCACACATGCACATGTGGTGCTGAAGCTGAGAGTGCTATGTCTTGGAGGCAACAGGAAGTCAACTGAGACACTCAGCAGTATCCTGAAACCTCAAAGCCCACCCCCACAGTGACACACTTCCTCCAACAAGCCCATACCCACTCCAAAAAAGCCTCATCCTCTAATAGTGTCACTCCCGATGAGATTATGGGGACTAATTACATTCAATGTATCACATGCATTTAAAAAAAAAAAAACCCAAAGAACTACCACATGGCAAAACATCATAAGCAAGTCACAAAGAATCTACAATTCAGATTCAGATAGTTGCACTTACATATTTAGGGGTATGTGTAGGGTGTGTGTAGAAAAACAGGCTATGAATTTGAGAGGGAATGATAGGAGAGTCATGGGAGGGATGGGGGAATGGGAACAGAAAAATCACACACACACAGACTCACACGTCTACAATTCATATCTGAACCAAAGAACAACACTCCTTATTTTTAAAAGAATGCTTTGAAATTGAGAAGAAAAAGACAAACACAGAAGAAAAAGGGCCAACTACAAAAAAAAAAAAATCTAGCTCAGAGGGCAAAAAACAAAAGCAAAGAAGCTCTTTAACATTTAACAGGACTGGCCTCACTCAGAACACAGAGTAAAGCCTGCATCACACTGCTCTTTCTTTACCTGGCAAATCCTTTTCTTCCTGTTTTGTTTTTTTCCATGTGGGGCACAAGAGGAACATTTGCATTTGGTTAACTGATGTGTATAGCTCCTGAAGGACAAAGAAACCCTAAAATGTGTTATCTATAAAGGACAGCAGTGGGCAGAGTATAATTCTCACTACACAATCCTGAAGTTTTGTTTTCAAAGTCACGTATCTCTACTCAAAAAATTAAAACAAACATTTGCTTGTTAAAGAAATGGGGCTGGCTGGGTGGTGGTGGTGCACACCTTTAATTCTAGCACTCGGGAGGCAGAGGCAGGCTGATCTTTGTGAGTTCGTGGCCAGCCTGGTCTACAAGAACTAGTTCCAGAACAGGCTCCAAAGCTATAGAGAAACCCTGCCTCGAAAAACAAAAGCAAACAAACAAACAAGAAAAGAAAAGAAATAGGGCTGGAAAGATGGTTCAGTGGTTAGGAGCATAGCACCCATATGGAGGCTTGCTGTTACTCCAATTCCAGGGAAGTCAACGCCCTCTTCTAGCCTCTGAAAGCACTGAATGCAGGGCATACTTATATACAGGCAAGCAAAACACTCATACGCAGAAAAAAATGTAAAAGACACAGATATATGATCATCTCAAGTTTTTCTTCTTCTTCAAGACAGGGTTTCTCTGTGTGTAGCCCTGGCTGTCCTGGAACTCAAGAGATCCAGCTGCCTCTGCCTCCCAGAATGCTAGGATTAAAGGTGTGTGCCATTACTGCCCAACTTAATATTTATCTTTTTGTACTTTTAGTTTTTCGTTAAAATTTCAATTTTTAAAAGCTATACAGTTGGGCTGGAGAGATGGTTCAGAGGTTAAAAGCACCAGCTGTGTTCAATTTCCAGCGGTCACATGGTAGCTCACAACTATCTACAATTGAGATCTGCTGCCCTGTTTTATCATGTAGGCATACATACAGTGAGAACACTGTATTCATAATAAATAAATAAATCTTTAAAAACTATATAGTTTTATGAGCAAACACAAGAGTCAAAACATACCAATATGAAATAAAGATAATATCTAACATTTATGTAAAATTCTGCAATATTCATTCACATAATTTATATACTTAAACAATTTTCACAATAACAAAAAACTTCTCTCTGAACATGGGGCTTCTGTTCCTTGGCTAGGCTGCAGCAAAAGCAGAGGCATCCCAGCAATCCTCCTGCCTCACCTTTCTTGGAGCCACTGCTGTAAGTGTGTGTAGGCACCAGGCCTGTTAATGGTCACTGGGATTAGAACGCTGGTCTTCAATATTGTACATCATGAGCTTTTAACTGCTAAGCCATCTTTCTGGCCCCCTAATTTGCATTTCTTGAAGCAACAGATTGTCAGAGTACAGAAAATGAATATCAGTGACACACTCAGCCACAAATGGAACATCTCTAAACACACACACACACACACACACACAACCCAAGTCTCAGGAACATCATGAAAAGGGAAGGGTGGGGGCTATAAGAACAAGAGGCCAGGGAGGACCTGGACAAAACAGGACCTCTGCTCTCATTATCTCGTAGCAACTGTGGTTGCCCACACAAAAACATGTCAGTCAAAATTCTAACACAGCAGTTAAGGAGCTTATGAGGCCCTATTTTTAAAGTGCACTCACACATAAACAAATATAAAAGAAAACTTGAAGCAGAAATTATCAAATTGGACAACAAAAGTAAAACATACTGCACACTGCTTAAAAAAATTCAACTGTGCTAACCATATAAATACATTAAAAATAAGACTGTGGGAAAAGGCATCCAAGATAGTGCTGACTTAGAGAACTAGTGAGGTGATCTGGTTATGTGACAACTAAGGCAGATAAAGAAAGGTATTTCATGGACAATTCATCAAAAGAACAGTTATTCTAACTGGCCATACACTTCAGAATAGGGCTTCAAAATATAGGGGCGAGGCTAACAGAACTACACAAGAAACATAAACCTACAATTACAGTCGGAGAGGCCAGAATTCCTCTATCAACTGACATAGCAAGCAAACAAAAAGTTAGGAAGAACCTTGAGTACTTGAATTGTACTAACTGGCCCTCCCATTGTGAAATACTATACAACTACATACACTCTCTTCAAGTGAAGACAGTTTACCAAAAAGTATCATAATCCAAGGCACAAAAATAAAACTCTAACAGAATTTAATAGAATTCAAAACACACATCTGTTGTTTATCATAAGGGAAAAGTTATCAGTAGCAGAAAAGATCTTTAGAAAAACCTCACACTTGTATCAGCACTGTTGTATGAGCCAGACACAGTGGCATAGCGGTGGCTGAGGCAGCAGGATGAAGCCTGGGGAAGGCACTGGGTCAAGACATCACTAGTGGATTCAACTTAACATTTAAGGAAGAAATAGCAGGAACCCTACATAAAACTAGAAAATGCAAAATGAATAGTCTCCAAATCACCCTGTGTGGTCAGGATTACTCAGCTACCAAAATCAAACCGACACAAGAAACCATAAGATTAAAATAACTCAGAGGGGGCTGGAGTGGGCTCAGTGGCTAAGAACATGGACTTCTCTTGCTCCTAGCTAAACTCTGCCCATAACTTACCAGAGAACCAGTCTGCCTTCCAGGCACAGATATACACAAACATGAACAAAAATAATAAAAATCTTAAAAAAGATGCAAAAAATACCTAGCAAAATCAAATCAGTTAGACTCAGCAAAGCAAATCCAAATCTATGAAAAGAATAATCCACCACAAATCCAGACTATCCCAGACATTCCAGGGTTGCTTTGGCATCTGAAAATCAATCACTGTAATCCACTCTATTAGCTGACTGAAACAGAAAAGGCATTTGATAAAATTCGCCATTCATTCAACAAAAATGTCACAAACAAGAAAAAGAAGTAAAATTTCCTCAACCTGAAAAAAGAATCTACTGGCCAGGCATAGTGACTCACACTGTAACCCAAGCATCCCAAGCAGAGGCTGGACTGGGTAAGAAGCACCCAAACCCCTAATAATTTGTGAAATTCCATCCCTGGATCCCACAAAAGGACAGGAGAGCTGTCCTCTGACCTCCACACATATGCTGCATAGATGCACACATACACACACAAACACACACACTAGATTTAAATTCATAATCAAATTTCTGGGAGGAAGGGTTTGAGACAGGGTCTCGCTCTGCAGCACAGGCTAGCCTGAAAAACCACTATGTAGTCAACACTGACTACTAAACTCTTCTGACTCAAACCTGGTGGTGGTGGTGGTGGTGGTGGTGCTCACCTTTAATCCCAGCACTCTGGAGGCAGAGGCAGGCAGATCTCTGAGTTCAAGGCCAGTCTGGTCTTCAGAGTGTGAATTCCAAGACAGCCAGATATGTAGAGAAAACCTGCCTGGGAAAATTGAAAGAACCTTTTCTGACTCAGCCTCCAGAGTGCTGGGATCACATTCATAAACTACCTTACCCAGCTCTAAGGATAATGGAACAAGGACAAGGTTCGCCTGGGAAGAACGCAACAAGACCACCAAAGCTGGGTGATTCTGGTCTAGGCTGGCCTCAAGTGTGCACAAAAAATAATTTTGCTACCAAGAGATAAATGTTAATATCAACCAGTATGTAGGAGGCAGAGGCAGGGGAATGAGGTGTACAAGGCCATTCTTGACCACATAGGGTTTGAGGCCAGCTTTGGCAGCACTGTGAGCCAGGTTTGGTGGAATGTTATCTGTAATTCCACCACCCAGGAGGCTGAAACAGAGAAACTGAGTTCAAAGCCAGCAAGTGCCACTAAATAAACAAGTAAATTTCAAAACAAAAACAAACCAATAACCAAACCCCATAAATCTGCTTATGATAAACCCTAAGAGGACACTTCTTGGGGCTGGGGAATTGCTCAGTGCAGTATAGAACCTGCCATTCAAGCAGGATCACCCTTGTTCAGATCTCTGGGGCTTCCAGGTCCAGTAGGAGACACCCTCCAAAATAAGGTAGCAAGCAATACAGGAAGACACTGATTTTTGTCTCTAGTCTCCATGTACACACATGCACAAATACATACAGAATGGATCTGGCTTCCTCCCTCACACTACAGCTATCATATAAGTCCTGCATTATCAGAATATTCTAGGTTCTTATTTCAGTCAACTTTTAACACAGAATGACTATTACATTCTTTCTTAAACTTCTCCCTTTTATTTATATATAATTTCTTCAGCATTAAAAAAGTAAACTGGGCAGCGGTAGCACATGCCTTTAATCTCAGCACTTGCAGAACAGACACAGGAGGATCTCTATGAGTTCGAGGCCAGCTTGGTCTACAGAGCTGGTTCAGGAGAACCAAGACTACACAGAGAAACCCTGTCTTAAAAAAAACCAATCATCAAATAATAAAGTAAAGCAACTAAAAAACAGGACAGAATAAGCTGGTCTCTACCCCTTCCCCCGATTCACCATTTTATTAAGACTACTAAATCACAAAGCAGTGTTCTGGATCTACAAAGCTGTATCCAACTGAAGGCTACAACCTATAAGGAAGATTTTACCTTCATTATAGGGCACTGGGTTTCCAATTTTTACTCCAACTGCTTCGGCTGATTTCACAACTTCCACGTCCATCAAAATAACTACTCTCCTACAAAGACAAACAGACACAAGTAAGAAAAGAGAGCCCTGGAGCTTTGAGAAGAACTAAACTGTGTCCTTTATCAATCTTCTCTCACTCCTGAATAACTTGACAAGTGTTAATTCCTATGTAAATACTTCATTCACTAGTCACTCACACCATCAATTTTTTTTTTTGAATAACTATATGGTATTTATTTCTTATCTAGTTCCTTAGTTAAAACAGTACACCTTTCTATGTGCCATTATCTTCACGGAGACACTGATATAAGAATTCAGATTATTAAATACAAAATGCTACACCACAAAAAGATGACCTGTTTTCAGAACCATTACTTTTTCCCAGAGAATACTTGCTGTGCAAGCATGAGGGCCTGAGTTTGATCCCTAACACCATAAAAACAGCCAGATAAACTGGGCAGCGGCGGCGCACGCCTTTAATCCCAGCACACAGGAGGCAGATCTCTGAGTTCGAGGCCAGTCTGGTCTAGAAGTACTAGGTCCAGGACAAGTTCCAAAGCTACAGAGAAACCCGGGGGTGGGGGGAGCGGGAAGGGGAGGAAACAAACAAACAAAAAACAGTCAGATGTGGTAGCACATGCTTATAGTTCCAGTGCTGGGCAGTCTAGGCTAGTGTAGATGATACCTAAGGAACGATACCTCTGTTTCCACAAGTACACGCACAAGTAATTACGCACATGCATGGACACACACACACTGCACTTCTCTTTAAAGTGCTCATGTGGCTTTATGGTCTAGCTCTGCTATGCTACCTACCACCCTCCAGCCAATCTCATCCCAGCAATTCAAGTGTGCTGTCCTCTAGCCCAGCTGTTTTCTTTCAGGTCCTGGCGGAAGCTATGCTTCCTCCTGCCACAAAGCCTACACATGGTCCTCCGACTGCATTTTTTTTTTCTCATTCTGTTTCATCTAATATGCACATTTTAGTTCTTATCTCAAACTTGGAACTGAACCAGGGACTTATTCATGCTAAGGGAATGTTCTACCACAGATCTACGCCCCTCCAACCTCCATCTCAAATATCATTTCAAAAGACATTTTCTTGGTCTCTCATTTAGATCAGGCTTCTTTGTCCAACTACAACCATGATTCAATACTTCAGAACATTATTTTTAGTTTTAAATTAATTAGTTATTGCTTGCTTTCTACTAGACTGCACTTTCAATAAATGCAGGTAGCCAGCTACAGTGCTTAATTAAGCAACAGCCCAAAGATGTCACATAATACCTACTGTGACAAGATGTCATAATGTCATCTGCAGATTAAAAGAACTACCTTCAGAAGGACAGTTCAGTAGGTAAAGTGCTTGGGCAATACTGAGTGTGAGCACTGGAGTTCAGATGCCCAGAAACCCAAATAAATGCCAGGTAGATGTGGTAATCCTCCTGTAATTCCATTTTTCAGAGGGGGAATCCCCAGCACAAGCTGGTTAGCAAGAAAAGCCATATTGGAGAGCTCTGGCTTGACTACGACCCTGCCTCCATGAATAATAACTCAGAAGTGAAAAAGTGGTTAAGGATGATGACTCCCAAGCCTTGGATTTGTATGTTCATGTACAAACGTTAACATGTGCGCACACACATGCACATCACACTTACACACACATGAAACCTGAGAAAAGAAAAAAAGAACTGCAAAAAAAAAAAAAAAAGGAATTTGAAGGTAATTAACCAAAGGCGGGGGGAATGACAGAAAAGATGGAGGATGGTGGACTGAATGAAAGCCAGGCTAGCGGCAACAACAACAACAAAAAGGGCAGGTAAATCTGAGCAAAGGTGAAGCAATAACCATACTTTACTGTTTGGATGGTCTGGCTGCTGAAGGCTAGACTTTACATATGATTCAGTATGTGCTACCTTTATCAACTTATCCTTCCAGGGTATGACACTTTAACAAAACAAGCCTGAAAAAAATGATCTGCTATGAACTGGATATAGATGATATGTTAAAGCTACCCGCTAAGTCAAATGTGGTGGTACATGCTTACAATTCTAGCACTTGGGATCAGGAGTTCAAGGATTCCCTCAGATGCACAATGAGTTAGAAGCCAGCCTGTGCTACATAATATAATATCAGAAACCAAAAATAATACAAAACTAAACAAAAAAGAAACATTAAAAAAAAACTATTTAGGGCTGGAGAGATGGCTCAACAGTGTATACTGTTCTTGCTGAGAACCAGAGTTTGGTTCCAAGTACCAGCATCTAGAAGCTCACAATTGCCTTTAAACCCAGCTCCAGGGCATGTCTCTGGTTTCCGAAGGCACTTCCCCAACATATCACATGTATGCATAACCACAAAGACACACACACACACA
>JAQHUG010000288.1:1817107-1834477 GCA_028555095.1 Dicrostonyx torquatus
TAGTGACGCACGCCTTTAATCCCAGCACTCAGAGTCAGATGGATCTCTGTGAGTTTGAGAGGCAAGAGAGAGAGAGAGAGAGAGAGAGAGAGAGAGAGAGAGCTGCTTTATTTTGGGAGGGTAGTAATAAAATTGATCTATTTTGAAATATCTGTCGATTCAAATACAAATTTAAAAAGTTAAGGATCACCATATAAACAAGATACTATCAGTTCACGACAGAGACAAAAAAAAAAAAAAAGCAAGCAAAACCACAGTAATACGCATATACTAGCATACCCAAAAGATGCAGGAGTAGAGATGGCTCATGGCTAAGAGTACTTGCTGTTCTTGCAGAGAAATCAACATCCACAAGGCTGTTTCACAACCAAGCCTTTAATCCCAGCACTCAGGAGGCAGAGACAGGCAGATTTCTGTGAGTTAGAGGCCAATGTGGTCTATATAAGCTAGCCAAGGCTAAACAGTGAAACCTTGCCTCAAAGATAGACAGACAGAATACGATTTTTTTTTTTCGAGACAGGGTTTCTCTGTGGCTTTGGTGCCTGTCCTGGAACTAGCTCTTGTAGACCAGGTTGGTCTCGAACTCACAGAGATTCACCTGCCTCTGCCTCCCGAGTGCTGGGATTAAAGGTGTGCGCCACCACCGCCCGGCTAAGATTTTTTTTTTAAATTAACACCAACTATAAACTTACCAATCAAATCTTAAAATGAATTTTTAAAAGATATCCAAAATAGACAACAGAAAGGATAAATGTTAAAATTAACATACATAGCCAGTTAATATGAACTGAAAAAAAGTGTTTCAAAATATACAGAGAATAAAGCTGGAGAGATGGCTCAGCGGATAAGAACACTGTCTGTTCTTCCAGAGGATACTGGTTCAATACCAGCACCCACATGGCAGCTCACAACTGTCTAACTGTAGTCCCATGGGATTCAGTGCCTTCTTCTAGTATGCAGGTATACATGTAGACAAAAGACCCACATACATAAAATAAATAAATCTTAAATTACACACACATACACGTAATATGACATATATCGACATAACTTCATCAACACTGGAATGCTTATATTTGTGTTTTGGTTGCAGCCTATCATTGAAAATAAAAATGAGAAAAAAAGTACATAAACCTCTCCCTAAAATAAAGTTTTTTTTTTTTTTTGAATTAAGTCATTGGTTTAGTGAGGGGAGTAACAGTTCTGCTCGTGCTTCATTTCTAGCATGTAGGTAGCATCCTGCAAGTACTCAGCCAAATTCTACATTGGCTCAACAGACTACAAAAGACTCAAGATCACAAAAAAGGAACCAGACTGCATAATTAAATGTTTCTTTCATTGTAGTAAGTGACCTCTTCATTCAACGATATTAACAATAATGCTGAAGAAATCAGAAATAAGTAGAATTGTGCATTCTACTCTTTCTTCTGGGATTTCCAGTTTGTGCTGCCATTTTTCCCTTGATGCCACAGTTGAGTTACCCAGCTCAGCTGAAGCTCGCCACTGCCTTATTAAAATGCCTCCCTGAACTTTAGCACTTGGCACCTTCCCTGTCCAAAAGTTAGTTCCCGAGCTACAGTGAAACAAGTGGAAAACAAAGCACATACCTTCCATCTTTCAGGGTGTTAACGATGAATCGGTTGACCTGGCAGATACAGTTGCTGGCCAGCTGCTCCCTCTCGACAAGAGGGTTCAGCTGTGTGGCCAACATGAATGCTGCAAAGCAAAGAGAGAACTTCAGCCCCCAAACCCTCCCAGTCTTAATCTGAGAACTGATCACAGGGAAAATCATTACACACAGCTGTTTAAAACTCCTCAGCCTGCACGAAGTGTAGATCTGCCCCATGTTAAAATCATCGGCTGGTCCTATATGTTATCTATTTCTCAATGACACCAGATCATTTTTACTGTCATTCCAGTTTCTTGGGGAAAATAAAGGCAATCTTTTCTAGGTCTTTAATGCCGTTACTAGAGACAACAGGCAAATATTCTAGAAGCCACCCCGCCCTCAATCTTCTTTTTACAGCTTTTAAGATAGAAATAAAACTCCTGAAAAAGTAAGTACAGGATGGCTCACCCATCACACTCACAAAATGTCAATACTATCCTCAGGGAAATTAATCAAAGAAAACATACAACACCAGTTAGAGAAAATTAATTAAGGTGAATGGCAGCTTCCCACTACATCCAGTCTGTTGTCAGACCGGCTTTCTGCCAGCACCAACTCTCCCTGAACAAAGACCACGGCCAACATGGACTTCAGGTGCTCAAAACACTGCAATCAAAGGGTACGGTGTGCTGCTGTATTAAAGTATTCCCAGAGCCTAGATTTATTCATCGTACTCACAGGAGAGCGTGTTCAATCCATCACTCATAAGCAGTCGATACCGGGGTGGACTATTCCCTGTAGTAATGGGACGGATATTCTAGAAAAGTTGATAGAAAAGTTGATTCATTAACCAGGCTGTCTGCCTAATCCCTAAGGGTAAGTAAACCTAAGTGGCAGAAGAGAGGACATGCCATTAAAACAAGACGAACTGCTTGCCCATCCTCCTGACACCTAAACACAAATGAAAGAAAATTGGATTGATGGTTTTTCCCACCAAACTCTCTCCACTAACATTATTAAAAACAAAATAAACCAAGGCATCAATAATTGTGTGTTCTCTCTCCTGTATCTCAAAATTATGTATAACATGGCACCTAACACACGCAAGGAACTGTTTAGGGAACATGTAGAAAATGCAAAGTAAAATTAAAAATGGAAAGAAAACAATTTCCCTAAAGCAACTCACAGCTGGTGTAGATAGAAGCAGATAGGATAGCACCTAGCACCATGTGGACAGAATGACTGGGGCAGAGCAGACACTGACCTGGCCTGAAGGGGGCAGGGGCAGCTTCTGAAGGAAGCTGACTAAGCAAACAGAACCCAGGAGGGGTGACTATCTTCACCTACTGTTTCAAAATCTGCAGGAAATGGGGCTGGAAGATCGCTCAGTGGTTAAGAGCACTGGCTGCCCTTCCAGAGAACCCAAGTTCAATTCCCCACACCCACAGAGCAGCTCACAGCTATGTGTTGTAGTTAAATCCCAGCACTAGAGAGGAATATAAAACAGGAGAGGATTCCTGGAGGCAGGATTGCCATTTTCGGATTGAAGTAGAGATAAGAGCCAGTGGCTGGCTGCTTTGCTTTTCTGGTCTTCAAGTTGAACCCCAATATCTGTCTCTGGGTTTTTATTAATTCTGCTACATCCTGTAACTCCAGTTTCAGGGTTCTGATACCCTCACATGGACATTCATGAAGGTAAAAACACAAATGCACATGAAATAAAAATAAATAAATTTAGGCTGGGCAGTGGTGGCACATGCGTTTAATCCTAGTACTCGGGAGGCAGAAAACGGTGGAGCTCAATGAGTTCAAGGACAGCCTGGTCTACAAAGCAAGTTCTAGGATAGTCAGGACTTTACACAGAGAAACCCTGTCTTGAAAAACCAATAAATAAATAATCTTAAAAAAAAATCTGAAGGAATGATCCGGGAGTCTCTGTTCTGATATTTGAAATTCACATTACATTTTAAATCTTAAATGATGGATCAATTAATTAAAAGAAATTTAAGTGGTAAAGCTCATCAAAAAATGTGAGCATCTAATTGTGTGTGGCTGTGTGTGTATGTGAGAGAGAGAATGAGTGTAAGTGGATTCTGGGAATGAAGCAGATAAAGTGCATGTGTGTGTATATGTGCATGCACATGTGCGTGTAAGAGAGTGTGTGTTCTGGGACGTAGACAAAACTGTATGTCTTTCATCAAATGCAATTTCTAATTACATATTAGAACCAAAACATTTTTGCCCTGCTTCAAACACATGCAGGTACTTACAATAACTTGAAGGACGGGCTTTATGGATGTATCTCCCTGTTGCATTATGGTCTGAAAAAGAAAAAAACAGATTCTTACGAAAAAGTTGAAAAACAACCTAAAGATTTTTTCTTTCTTCCTTCGTTTCTTTCTTTCTGACAGTTAGCTATTTAGAGTAAACTAGAGATACTATCATCATAACAGCTTGCCCCACCAGGACCAACATGATGGCTCAGTGGGCAAAAGTGTGGCTTCACACGTCTGAGAACCCAAGTTTGAACCCAGGCACTGGGAAGGAAACAACAAAACTCCTGAAAGTTGTCTTCTGACCTCCATGTGCTCTGTCATGTGTGCAAACTAACAATAAGAAAAAGCCAAACTAAATTTAAAAGAACCTGTCAGAGATAACCAGTGGAAAAGTTTTATCGTTGGGCAAATCATGAAAGTGCCAGTTTTCAAAGAAAGTACATTAATATGTGTTTCAAAAGTAACGCTGTTTTCTTGGGGAAACTGGAATGTTTGAACACTTACATTATCTACCTTGAGCTTTATTATTTGTTTTTTAAACTTGTTTACTGGTTTAAAGATAGGGTCTCATGGAGCCCAAGTCTGCTAAGTCCCTGCAGAAGACCATGGACTTCTGATCCCCCTGCTTCTAGCGCCCAACACTTAAGACTCTTCTCATGAAATCACTGTTGATAGTAACATAATAGGGAATGGGCGGACCACCCTTGCTATCTGTCTCTAGCTGATCTTGAGACCTTCCTGTCTCGGCCTCCAGTGCTGGAATTACAGGTGAGTGCCACCACACTCAGCATGAATATGAATTTTTGATTAAATAAAACATACCAAACGTGGAAGATCTATAAAGTGTAATGAGCCAATGTTTTCCACATAGCTAATGCATGCTAACAGAAACGCACAGCCGAGTATGGTCGCACATGCCTGTAAATCTCCTATATTTTTGGTTGTGAGCCTAGCCTTTAATGGCTGAGCCATCCTCCAGGCCATGCCAGTAAATCTCAAGACTCAGGAGACTGAGGCAAGAAGATCATGAGCTCAAGACCAGGTCCTACATACTCAATGGATATTGTCAAATGCAAAAGTACCTCAAAGGAACAAAACTGGTGGTGTCAACAAACCACATACACAAAAGTAAACCCAAGACTGGGCTGTATGCTTGACAATGCATGGTGACCTGAGTTTGAAACCCAGAACCTATGTTTTAAAATGTTCCATGTGGCAGCAGATGCTTGTAATTCCAGGGCTAGTGAGGTAAGGACAGGCAGAAACCAGTCAACCAGCCTAATATACTCGGCAAACTACAAGCCACTGTGAGAGACCCCGTCTCAAACAACACCCAAGGTTGAATTCAGGTCTACACACCTATGCACATGGATCTGCATACACACGCAGCATACATATATACAAACACACACACACAAAATACTTAACTAGTTAATTAACTAAGTTGAAATGTCACTGGTTTAAAAGCAAATCTAAAATTTTAGAAATTTGGGAGAAAAATATGGGACAAAAGATTTGTAACCTACGGGTAAGTAAAAATTTAGAGTACGAAAGTGGAATTCAGAAAAGGAAAACTGGAGTTACAATCTGTTGTGAGCAGCTACTTGTGTGCTAAGAATTAAACCTGGATCCTCTAGAAGAACAGCCAGTGCTACTAAGCCGTCTCTCCTGCCACCCACCATCCTGCACACCTTCAATCCCAGTACTCACGAGGCAGATGCCGACAGATCTCTGTGAGCTTGAGGCCATCCAGTTACACAGAGAGACCCTTCCTCAGAAAAGGGAAAGGAGGGAGTGGGATCATTAAAAGACAAGCCAATGAGATGGCTTAGGGTGTAAAGGCGCGTGCTGCCAAGCCAAGTGACCTGAATTCAAACCCTACATCCAATTTGGTAGGAGAGAAGCAATTCATGTTAAGTAGTCCTCTGACCTCTACCCATGATGTTCAGTGGCACATGGGTACACACACTCACATAAATAAATGCTTTAAAAAATAGAAAGGCAAGTTGGGGGTGTAGCTCAGTAGCTGAGCTCTTGTCTAGCATGTAGCTCTGCACCTGACCCTTAAAACCTTAAATGAAAAGGCAACACAGTCTGAGAAAAATAATTGTGATATTTATATTTAACAAAAGACATACATAAAACAAATACTTCCAATTCATTCATCTTTCAGGATCTGCTCTTGTTCTATAGCTTATGCTAGCCTGGAGCTCCTGATCACCCAGCTTCTCCTGAACTGGGACAGTCACATACTACCACATGCTACACAAAACCAAATTCAAGACGACAAAAAATGTGGACACTTCACAAGCTATACAAATGGACAATAAAGACACCAAAGGATGTTCAATGTCATTCCTAATCAAGGAATACAAATAAGATGACAGTGAGCCAGCATTACACTTACAATTCATCAGGACAGCCAAACAGAGATGGATGGCACTATGCACTGGCAACAAGAATTTTCATAAACACTTTGGAGAAGCTGGAGATTTCTATCAAATTAAGCATTCAGTTACCATATGACCTAGCCATTGCACTCTCAGATATTTATCTGTAAATATCTGGATTATTTTACACATACAAGAAACTAAATACATATTACATAATTTATATATATTATTAATAATTTATGTGATATATTTAAATATTTATATGCATAAAGAGCTGTACATAAATGTTCAAAGCATCGTCATTTACAATAGCGAAAAAATAAAAATAAAGTTGGGCACAGGCCTGCAGTTCCATCTACTTGGCAGGCGGAAGGAAACAGGAAACGACTGAGGCCAGGAGTTCAAAGTCAATCTGTACAGCATAATGAGACTGTTTCTCAAAAAAGAACCAAAGCAAAACTAAAACTACAATTTCCCTCCCCCTGTACTTCTTGGGAGGGTCTCACATCGACCAGGTTGGCGTTGGCACTGAACTATGTAGGTAAGTACCAATCCTCCTACCTCTGCCTCTAAAGTGCTAAGATTACTGACTCACCAACCACCACATTAGAAGTTTTGTACAGTGCTGGGATTAAACCTAGGGCTTTATATAAACTAGGCAAGCACTCTGCCATCTCTGGACTTTTTTTTTTCTTTATACTTTGAGATAGGATCTTGCAGCCTAAACTGGCCTTGAATTTTCAACCTCTGCCTAACTTGGTTTACAGTTGTATGATTATTGTTGTTTTTAAATCTTTAGTCATTGTGTGTGTGTGTGTAGCTCAGAGGACAACTTGCAGGGGTCAGTCCCTCATTCCACCATGTGCTGGGGATCAAAGTCTGATCACCAAACTTGGTGCTTTACCCACTGAGCCATCTTGCAGGTCCCCATGGACAAGTTTTTCTTTGAAAAGTTATTTCTGGCTTGGGTGTGATAGCTTACATTTGTAATCCCACCACTCGAGAGCCAGAGGTAGGAGGACTACCACAGGTGGAAGCCAGCCTGAGCTAAGAGAGGTAGAGGCCGTAGACTCCGAGGCCAGACCCTGTTTTAAAAACACTAGGTCAAAAAACAGAAGCAAGCAAGCAAACAAACAAACAAAACCCCGGATCAGCCAGGCAATGGTGACACCTGTCTTTAATCCCAGCACTTGGAAAACAGAGGCGGGTGGAGGCCAGGAGTTTGAGGCCAGCATGGCCTACAGAGCAAGTTCCAGGACAGGACAACACAGAGAAATCCTGGGTCTTGAAAAAATACATCAAAAAAGCCACAGGGCAAGGTGAAGCAAAGGGCAATGATTTCATTAAGCACCTTTCTATTCTGTTTAACTTTAAAATCACATGCAGGTTATTACTTTATTGTTCTTAATTTAAAATGTATCATAAACACTCAAAGGAAAAATTTTCTCTGGGACATATCATAACACATGCACTTAAAAGTACCTTAAATTGGGGCTGGAGAGATGGCTCGGGGGTTAAAAGCACTGGTTGCTCTTCCCAGAGGTTCTGAGTTCAGTTCCTAGTACTCAAATGGTGGCTCACAACTGTCTATAAAGCAATCTGATGCCTTTTGGTATGCAGGTGTACATGTAGACAAAACATCCATATATATAAAATACATAAACAAATATTTTTAAAAAGTACATTAAAATTTTCAAATAACATTACTAATAAAAAAAAAGCAACAAAATGTAAGTCAAGGAAATGGGCAGTTTATACTTCTTTGCATTTTAACTCCTTTGGCTGAAAAAATGTGACATTAATGAGAAAAATAAGACGGACAGTGGTGGCGCACGCCTTTAATCCCAGCACTCGGGAGGCAGAGGCAGGCGGATCTCTGTGAGTTCGAGACCAGCCTGGTCTACAAGAGCTAGTTCCAGGACAGGCTCCAAAGCCACAGAGAAACCCTGTCTCGAAAAACAAAAAAAAAAAAAAAAGAAAAACTGATATTAGAAATCATAAAAATATTAATTTCCTTGTCTTTTTCTCTCTATAACTGAATTATGTAAAGATATACACAAAGGGCTAGCCAGAGGTATAGTTTAGCAGTAGAGTGCTTGCCTAGCACACTCATCTGAGGTCCTGGGTTTGATCTCCACCTCTGAGGACAGTTAAGTAAATAGTCTTGTACTTATCCTATTTATCACAACAGTTCCAAGCATAACCTCATTTTATGGTAACTTCTGCCCCCAGTAGTTCCATTTTATGCTATTTGCTTACTCACTGGGGCCTGAAGCTTTTGTGGTAAAATGACACTTCTGTTAGCTAGTAACCAGGGGCCTGCACACTCCATCACCATCAACACCTTGAAACACTACAGAGCCCCTCAGGGTCCCAGCACTCCCAGTACTCAGGAGGTAGAAGCAATGATCTTTGTGAGTTCAAGGCCAGTCTGGTCTACAGAGGGAGTTCCAGGTCAGGCTCCAAAGCAACAGAGAAACCCTGCCTCGAAAAACCAAACAAACAAAAAAGTAAAGGATCACTTGTAATTTGTCTTAAGGATACAAAGTAGCAGCCATAATGTTGATTCAACATTAATACAAGCCTAAGGTAGTCAAATATTCCTCTGATTCTGACAACTGTTTTTCCCCTTCTTATTTTCTTCTAAGCTGGTTCTTTCCTCGGCCCTCCCACCTTTGTCCCTTTCTTTCCACTGTTTCACTCCTTCACACAACTAGCACTTATTAGGCACCTAAACCTTGAAGGAACAGAAATGGAAAGGGGCTGCAGGCCTGACAGTCTCCACAGCCTAGTGTAAGAAACACAAAGTAACTAATATTAGTCAAATAAACGTGCCCTTTACCTCTGTGATGACTATCACACTAGCAGGCACTACACACAAAACCGAGAAACAGTCCTCCAACTAGCCCTGTGCAATGGGTACTCAACATTACCCTCATTTTTCAGACAAGCGTTCAGAACGGTACCCAAAGTCATACATACTATAATAACAGAACAAAAAAATATTTACAAGTTTCAAAATAAATGAAATGAATGAATTCAGTCCAGTTACTTTGCCAATCAACTCAGGAACAACTGAGCTGAACTGGAACATTCTGTTAGCAAAAGAAATAGCAATGGCCTCTATGGCAAGAATTTATTTTGAAAAAAGAAAGACAGACAAGGTCTGGCAAGGGGACAGTAAGCAGAGTGTGTTGACTGGAAGTGACCAGTTCAGACGACAAATGATTGTTCCAGTGTGGATGGAAAGCAAATGACTTAGAGATCTGTGCAGAGTTAAAATATTAATTCAACTGGTGATGGACCAAGCATAATGTGGGAAGAAGGGTTCCTAACTAGTTTAAACTAAAGGATAATGGTGTAATTCACTGAGACAGAGACATCCAGAAATTCAGACCGAGGGCCAGCAAGATGGCTCTGTGGGTGCCTGCTGTGCAAGCCTGGATACCTGAGTTCAATCCCCAGAACCCAGAGAAGTGACCCTACCTACCTACCTACCTACCTACCTACACACACACACACACACACACACACACACACACACACGCAATTCTTTCTAAATTCAGACTTAAGGACAGAACGTTTAATTTAACACACACACACACACGTAATTCTTTCTAAATTCAGACTTAAGGACAGAACGTTTAATTTAACATGGCTTTGAGGATAGCAGTCCTTAAGAGGAAGGTAGCTCAGCAGGAATTAATGAGCAATTGACATGCAGATGAAGGCCTCAGTGCTACACTACCCGTGAGCGTAGCACCGAGGCCCTAGAGTCAACAAAAATATACAGAGGGGCTTGCAAATAAGACAAGAGCAGACAACACAGAACCCTAGCAAGAGAGCAGTGTTAGCAGAAAGTTTTAGCCAACAAGCCCAAACATGATCGGCTGAAAACTGAAAAACGTTTTCCGGACTTGGCGGCTTGGGTCAACGCTTTCTCTCGTGACCAGAGAGGAGTAAAACGTTAAGAGGTAATAAAAAACAAACAAACAAACTGCCGAAAACAACTCTAGAAAAGTTTTGGAGGCGATGAGGAAAGGGAGGAAAGACAGGCCGCAGAAGGTAAATAGGTACATGTTTATTTGTCTTATTTTCTTAGGTAGAAGAAACGTGAGCTTGCAGGCGGGGACCGGGATGCCTCGTTGGGGGTCAGAGGGGAGGTGAGAACCATTGAGACCCTGGGGTCCTCCCCCGTGGCCACGCAATCTACTCCCCGATGCTCTCCCGTTCAACAGTGGCTCCCTCCCCGTCTGCTTTGCACCGCTCCAGGCACGTTCTACCAGAGCTGTCGGCCCCGCTCCGGGCCGTCTTCTTACCGCAATGGCCCCCTCACTCAGGTGTCCCGCCATGGCTGCACCGCTAACTCCCGCGCTCACGCTCCCGCACCGCCTGCGCCTCACTGCCGACGGTCCCGCGGGCTGCTCACCGATTGGCCAGAGCAGCTCCCGCCCCCGACGTGCGCGCGGTGCGAGGGGCGGGCCTAGGCGCCGGCAGCCACCGCATTGGCTACCGCGCGGCGGGCGGAGCACGTGACCCATCCGAGGCCGGGTTCGAGGCCTAGTGGCGGGATGGCGGGAACTGAGGGCGGGGCTCTGCCCTACAGTACCGCGGTGTCTGCGTGGGGCCGCTGAGATGGTACCTTGTCAGCTGTCGGCAGTTTTCCCTCCCGTTTGGCGGATGGACAGAATGGCAGCACAGGGGACAATCGGAAGTGTTCCCTGGTAACTCTGCTGCTAAATATAGTCAAAACAGTGACCTGAGTCCTTCATCCACGCAGTGCGTGCCCGGCGCCCACGCCAGGCCCAGAGCTTGACACTGTGGAATAAACAAGGTAAATCAGGCTCAGTCCCTGCCCTCAGAAGAGCGTCGTCCGACCTGGGAGTTGTGCCCAGCCTCATGGGAGACGCGATTTAGGCTACATGTGTGGTGAAGCCCCAGAGCCGGGGAAGGAGGGAGGTCGATGAGGCTTTCGAGAGGAGATGCGGTTTAAACTGAGTCAAATATGTGTGGGAATTTGTCAGGTGGATTCCAAGCGATGGTAGTGGTGTTCCTAAAAGCACGAATGGCCAAAATACTGGAGAGCCTGGCATGTTGTCTGTAATCCCAGCCCTTGGGGCGTGGAGGCCTAGACTACCTGAAACCCTCAAAACTTAAAAATTTTGCGTCCTGGTGTAGTGGCGCTCAGGAAGTAGAAGCAGACAGATTTCTGTGAGTTTGAAGCCAGTCAGGGCTACAAGACCCCGTCTCAAAAAGAAAGAAAAAACAACAACAACAAACACCTGAGCCTATGAATTGAAGGAAAGATCTGGAGAATGAAACAGAAAACTGAAGCACCTTAGAAATTAAAATTTTAACTTCATAGTTGCTGGGGGTGAAAGCCTTGGACATCTAAGGTAAACAGGGGTCTAAGAAGGACTGGAATATGAATCAAATACTATGTTTATATAACCACCATCTACCATAGTTTCTCAGTCTTCCAAAGACTATTTCTGAGTGACAAGATATCAGGTGACTTGGTACCACAGATTATATCTCCTTCCACATATCAACAACTATAGAAAAAGACCTGAAGAATTGATTTTGTTGCTTCTTGATTTTCTAGAATTGTGCATTTGTAGAAAGCTGAATCCTTGTTCTCTAACTTTGCAGCGTGAAGGTAGCATGGATTTGCCTGTGGACGAATGGATATCCTACCTGCTTGACAAGTGGGCTTTACTCCCCAAGTCTGTGCAGGACACAATTTCTACAGCAGAGACACTGAGCGACATCTTTCTTCGTTCCTCTTCCCTTCTTCAGTAAGCAAATGGAAACTTGAGGGAAATTTTGATCTGGAAACATTCTCGTCATTTGATCTGAAGTTTTATCTTCTGATGAAAAGAGTAGTTTTATGTTTTATATTAAGGGGCGTTGAGCAGTTCTTGTCTCTTCACATTTCATAGGAATTGACTTCTGCCTGCAACTCAGTGAGCCTGGGAGAAGTGCTTTCTCGTACCCTTCATAGAGTATTTTCAGCTTATGAGAGCTTGAGCAGCCAAGCCTGCTTAGGCTTCTGACCCACAGGACTGTGCGGGTAATAAATGGCTGTTATTTTGATTTGCTCAGCTTGGGGAGTGTTGAATAGCAATAGAAAACTAGTTGGCAGAGGCTTGAGGGGAGAGTGATGTAAGCTGACTGTTTTCAAGCAGAAGTGAGCAAACAGCCTGCAGGATAAGGTTCCTCCAACTGGATGTTCTTCTCTTAGGATGGTTTTACCCAATAAACATTTGCAGTTGATTTTAGGATAAGGAGCATTGGCCTTGAACCCTAATTAAGCAAAATAACATGGGTTTTGTTTTTGGTGGTGGTTTTTGTTTGTTTGTTTGTTTTTGTTTTTCGAGACATGGTTTCTCTGTAGCTTTCTCTGTCCTGGAGCTAGTTCTTGTAGACCAGGCTGACCTCAAACTCACAGAGATCAGCCTGCCTCTGCCTCCCGAGTGCTGGGATTAAAGGCATGCACCACCACCGCCCAGCCAGTAGTGGTGGTGTTTTGTTTTAGTTTGGTTTTTTTTTTTTTGAGACAGGGTTTCTCTGTGAAACAGTCTGGCTGTCCTAGAACTAATTCTATGGACCAGGTTGGCCTTGAACTCACAGAGATCCTCCTGCCTCTGCCTTCCAAGTGCTGGAATTAAATGTGTGCACCACTACCGCCCAGCTTACTCTACTGTTTTACTTTTGTCAAAAGATTTTAGAAATCTGCTTGCTATGTGAGTAACTATAATAGACTAAATTTTCTTCCTGGTTTGCAAAGCCTAAATACTCTAGCCTTCTACATGAAAAGTTGGCTGAGCCCTGATTTTTCTTTTTAATGGTTTTCTATTTAAATTTCTTTTACTTTTGTGTATGTGTGTATGGCATACACATGCACATGTGGAGGTCAGAGGACAGCTCTGGGGAGTTGGATCTCTCCTTCTACCACTCGGGTTCTAGGATTGAACTCAGGTCATCAGACTTGGCAGGAAGTGTCTTTAGGTCTGAACAGTCTCACTGGTCCTGAGCCCTGTTTTAAAGACTCACTCTTTCTGCTGTGTTAAGGACAGGCAGCAGCAGGAGCTGTACTTAGGGTAGGAATAAGCATTTGGATTCAGAGGCGATTTAATAGCAGTTCTTGAGATGAGATGTGTTGTGAAGTAAAAGTGACCCCAGGAAGAAGATAGAAGGATGACATTGCCATATCTGGGAACCACAGATGGGGAAAGATACACACTTTGTAATGAGTTGCATGTGTCCAGTGGGTACTCAATGGCAATGTCCAAGCATGTTTGGAATTTAAGAGAGAGGCCTGGGATGGAGATACAAACCTGGGAAAGCTCTGTGGCTTTTTAGAGCCATCAAACTGGTTAAGTCGCCAAACAAGAATGTGTGGATGCTCACTGCATGTGCTGTGACAATTCACCTTCTGTTTGCCTCATTTTGAAATGCTAATCAGAACCCACTAAATTCATTTCATGACCCACTGAATCATGACCTGCAATTGGAAAAAAAACTGAAAAATATCTAAAGCAGTCTACAGGATCTGTGGATTCCCTTTACAGAATTTCAAAAATGGTAAGGAACTGATGAAAGTCTGGATAATAAGCAGAATTTTGCCTAGATAAATTCATCTGATTACTAACAGAATAATGTAATAAACAAGTCATTTGAATATTTGATGCATTGGCAGGAATATGAATTAAAGAGGAGGATTTGTCTGGTTGTTTAGTGCAGGAGTTCCTCAAGACTGGCCTGGGCTTCCTTCCCATTCCACTTTGTATTCTCAACTGAGGTAGTTGCATTCGGACCAGCGACATCCATTTTCTCTGAAATGTCCTTAAAATATAGCTTAAGCCCTGACCTCTTTTCTGAGATTCAAATCTCTACATCTAGCTAACTTCTTGAAAATCTCAAAGATACTTAAAAATTCAGCATATCCAGAAACAAACACATGATTTTGCCATCAAAATGAGATTCCCTTCCAGTGGTCCCTATTCTTGTGAATTACAACAGCCTTAGGTTCAGATCCTAACTTGAAAATTTTAATGCCTGTTCTAGTTTCATTTCTGTTGCTGTGATAAAATATCCTGGCATAACACAACTTAGAACAGGAAAAGGTTTATTTGCCTTGCAATTCTAGGATATGGTTCATGATTTCCAGGAAGTCAAGGCGGGGACTAAAAGCATCTCATCCACAGTCAAGAACAGAAAAAGAATGAACACCTGGATCCTGGCTTTTTTGTCTGGCTTGTTGTTAGCAAGCTTTCTCTTTTTTGTTTGTTTGTTTGCTTGCTTTGGTTTGTTTTTTTGTGACAGGGTTTCTCTGGAGCTTTGGAGCCTGTCCTGAAACTCGCTCTGTAGACCAAGATGGCCTTGAATTCACAGAGAGTGCTGGGATTAAAGGTGTGCACCACCACTGCCTGGCACTTTCTCCCCTCTTATACTGCTTGAGACCTCCTGCTTGGGGAATGGTACTGCTCACAGTGGGCTGAGTCTTCCCACATCATTTAACAATTAGGATAATCCCTTACCAACATGCCCTTAGCCCACCCCAGTGTATAGTATCCCTTCATTGTGACTCTTCCCAGATGACTCTTAGTTACGTCGAGTTGACGATTAGAGCTAATCATCACAGAGCTATTCTGTATTGAAAAACCAAATTTGTGAGCTAAGCTGGTAGTGTATGCCTACAATGCCAACATAAAGGAGGATTGCAAGTTCAAGGTCATTAACAAAGACTACATGAGATCTTCCCTTCATTAATAGAAATAAAAGATAAAAAAAAATAAAAGATAAAAAAACGAAATAACAAACTAACTCATGGTATCCTCCCCACCCTCCGTCAGATCATCTTGTAGTGTCTCTTACTGAACTGTACCAACATCTGTCCAGTTACAACCCAGAAACTGACTGATTGCTTTCCTTCCCCATTACACTACACGTTAAATCTACTCTCAAATTTTGGTTTTGCAGTATATATTGACAAATTTCTTCACATTTCGCAAATAGAACTTCTGCTTCCAGGTAGGATATGGTAGGTCATAGCAGACATTACTCCCAAGGCCACTAACAAAGTTCTACTGTAGCAAACACATTTTACAGACATCAGATAGCAGCAAGGTCTAGATGTACTAAAATTTCTGAAGGGAAAGACTGCTTCTTAGTGATCACTAGCTATTTTCTTTCCTAGGGATAAATTGTAGACCAAAGAGTGAGGATGAGCCCAGCAGAGTGACCACCCTGGAAGAAACAGAGGTTGGCAAAACTCTTGGCAGTTATTTGGGTCTGGTCCAGTGGATTGACAGTTGGGCAAATTCATAGCCCAAATGCAAAATCGGTTTTCCCCAGTTCTCAGGAACGGAAAGTCAAATAAAAAGGTGGAATAAAATCTTCAGTCTTATAGTGAAGAAGCAAAATCCCACTGCCAGAAAGAACACTTCAACAAACACAAATGACCTCTGTCAAGACATTTGCCAGATATTGAATGTCTGTGATGTGACAAGCCACAGATCCATGTTCAGAAGCCCCTAAGACCAAAACTTTGAGGCCTAGAGAAATGGAAGGTTCTTTCTAGGGTCTCAGAATAAAGCTCGGGAGGACCATATCCAAGGACCAGTGAAAAACTAGCTATGCTGAATTTTGTGGGGTTGCTTTGTTTTTAAAGACAGGGTCTGTCGTGTAGCTTAGGATGACGTCAGGTTCGTTCCTCCTGCCTCAGCCTGACTAGTGCTAGCAGAAGGATATGTGCTGCTTAAACATGAAGACTTTGAGTTCAAACCCTGGTACCCACATATATTAGAATTCTCTAAAGTAATAGAGATGATTGAATGAATATATGGTTTTTGTTTTGTTTTGTGTAGCACCTTTTGGGTGTTCTGGAATTCACTCTGTAGACCAGGCTGGCCTTGAACTCAGATCCACCTGCCTCTGCCTCCCCAGTGCTGGGATTAAAGGTGTGCGCCACAATACCTGACTATTATGGGTTTTATTAGACTGACTTACAAATATGGTGTGGGTGATCCACCAGTGGCTTTTCTGACACTGGAGAGACTGAGACTCTAGTAATTGCTCAGTACTAAATTCTCAGTAGGCTGGATGTCTCAGCTGACCCAGCTGAAAAGCTTCCTGGAGAGCTTCTGAACTTCCATCTAGGTTGGAAGTTGAACCAAGTTGCTTGTAATATCAACAAAGGAATACCTCAGCAACAGTACAGATGAACTTGCCAGCAAGAGTGAAGGCAAACAGGCAAAGTTTCCTTCTCCATATCCTTTTATCTGAACTATCATTAGAAGGTACTAGCCACATTTAGTGTGGGTCTTCTCTCTTTAAATGGTCTGATCAAAAACTCACAGGCGGTCGGAGAGATGACTCAGAGGTTAAGAGCACTCGTTGCTCTTGTAGAGGATTTGGGTCAATTCCTAGAACTCACATGATAGTTCACAACTATCAGTTTCTCCAGTTCCATGGGATCCATTACTGTCTTCTGACCTCTGTGGGCACCAGGCATGGATATAGTACACATACATACATGCAGGTGAAGCATTCATATGCATAAAATTAAATAAATAAGAAAATCCCTCTCAGAAATGCCAGCAGCTTGAATTTTAGTTGATTGCATATCCAGTCAAGTTGACAACTAAGATGAGCGAGATATGACTGCATGCATCTATAACCTCAGATGTTACTTAGATGTGGGGTGGAGACAAGGTGATCCCAAGGACTCACTAGCCAGGCAGCCTCACTGAAAAAGTGAGCTCCAGGTTCAGTGAGAGACACTGTCTCAAAAATCAAGATGAAGAAATAACTGAGGGAGACATCCATACATCATCCTCCAGACTCCATATGCACCTGCACACAGATGCACACATTCATACATCACATACACACACAGTAAAATTAAATTAAAAGGAAGACAAGTAGGATGTGGTGGCATAGACTTATAATCCAAACACTTGATTTTTTATTTATTTATTTATTTTCGAGACAGAGTTTCTCTGTAGCTTTGGAGCCTGTCCTGGAACTAGCTCTTGTAGACCAGGCTGGCCTCGAACTCACAAAGATCTGCCTGTCTCTGCCTCCC
>JAQHUG010000288.1:1835096-1849043 GCA_028555095.1 Dicrostonyx torquatus
CTCGAACTCACAAAGATCTGCCTGTCTCTGCCTCCCGAGTGCTGG
Organism: Dicrostonyx torquatus; assembly: GCA_028555095.1. Classification (NCBI taxonomy): domain Eukaryota; kingdom Metazoa; phylum Chordata; class Mammalia; order Rodentia; family Cricetidae; genus Dicrostonyx; species Dicrostonyx torquatus. The sequence continues at coordinate 1,835,142 of JAQHUG010000288.1, forward strand.
TATTAAAGGCGTGTGTCACCACCGCCCGGCTCCTCCATGACTTCTGCTTCAGTTCCTGCCTCCAGGTTCCTGCCCTGACTTCCCCCAGTGATGGAGTGACCTGAGAGTTGTAAGATGAACTAAACCCTTTCCTCCACAAGTTGATTTTAGTCATGGTGTTTGATCACAGCATCATGAACCCTAACAAAAAAGGATCCAGTGCCTTCTTCTAGCCGCTGAGGACACCATGTAAGCATGTGGTGCACAAACATACATGCAGGCAAAAACACCCATACACATAGTAAATTTTTAAGAGGGGACTGGAGAGAGGGCTCAGTGGTGATGAACACTGACTACTCTTGCAAGGCACCCAGGTTCAATTCCCAGCACAACACAACAGCTCACAACTGCAATTCAAGCTCCAGGGGATCTGATGTCCTCATCCAGCCTCCTGTAATACCAGGCACACACATGGTGCACATGAAAATAAATAATTAAAGAGGAAAAAATTATAAAGAGTTTGAGGCCAGCCTAGGCTATATAGTGAGATTTTTCCTCAGAGCAAATAAAAAAAAAGTTAACAAATATTGGTTGGATGACGTTTTAGGAAGCATATGAAATTCTGAGCTCAGTGACTGTTATATATTAATGTTCAAAATAACAAATAAATAAGAATCTGGGATAAACAACTTCATGGGCAGCTCTGAGAACAGTATACCCTGGCGCTCTCTTCACCAGAGAAAGCCTTTCAAATATTTATACACCCTGAGCACTTGGTAGCATATTGCTGATTCCAGAAATGTCCTTAAAGGAGCATTTTTGTCAGTGTCTTTACTACGAAGTACTATTTTGGGTTTTTATTGTTGTTGCTTGATTGGTTTTTTTCATTTGTTTTTATTTTTTAAGGCAGGTCCATACTATGTAGCCCTGGCTGGCATAGTACTTGCTATGTGACCTCAAACTGGCAATCGTGCTTCAACCTCCAGAGTGCTGGCTGTATAGGCATGCATAACCTTGTGTGTAACTGGAGGTCTCTCTCTTCCTTCCTTCCTTCCTTCCTTAGATTTATTTATTATGTAGAGTGTTCTTCCTGCATATACTCCTGCAGACCAGAAGAAGGCACCAGATCTCATTATGGATGGTTGTGAGCCACCATGTGGTTGCTGAGAATTGAACTTGGGACCTCTGGAAGAGCAATCAGTGCTCTTAACCGCTGAGCCATCTCTCTAGCCCGAGATTCCTTTTCTTTATTCTCTTTGTTTGTTTGGGGCTTATGTGTGGAGCGGAGAGGTAACTTGTGGAAACTGGTTCTCTCCTTCCTCCACGTTGAGTCCCAGGGATCAAATTAAGGTTGTCAGATCTTTTTGGCAAGCAGTTTCACATGTTGAGCCATCTCGCCAGTCCCAGTTTTGTTGTTTGGTTGTTTGGGGGTCTAGGAATTGAACCTGGAGCCTCAGAAATGCCCTTTTTTTTGTGGGTGTTTCGGGTTTTTGTTTTGTTTTTGTTTCGAAATAGGCTCTCACTATATAGCTCTGGATATCCTGGAACTGTGTAGTCAAGGCTGGCTTTGAACTCACAGAGATCTACCTGCCTCTGCCTCCCAAGTGCCTAATTAAAGATGTACACAGCCACACCTGGCTAGCATTAATCTTTTTAACAACTTTCCCTTCCTTGTCTATATCTTGACATGCACTCCCAGTGTGATTTGTTCCTTGTGTTTTTATCCTCTATTAATTGGTGGTTCCTAGCGAGTAGTGTTTTTTTAATAAACTATAGATGCTTTAAGATGTAGGGGTTGACTGACAGGTAGGTTGGTAGTGGTAGGCCGGTAAGGTCTAGGGAGCTCTCTGTTGCCTGATCCACCGCACAGTGAACACCTGCCTTCTCCCAAACCCTCCTGCCTATATGCAAGCTGTCCCAGCGTGTCTTCCCTGCTGTCACAGATAGAAATCCCTGAACCCTTTCCTCTGCTGCTACTTTTGCCAGGTATTTGGTCAGAGCAGCACAAAAGCTAGCTGTATGAACAAAGTTGTATATCCAGAATTGCTTTTCTATCAAAAGTGTCCTCCAACCTTAATGTACAGCCAACTAAATGCATCTAGTGTCATTCAAGCAGTAACTTGGCTGCCTTAAAATTTCCTCCAATAGATTAATTATCACCTTTAAACTCAGCCTTCCACAAAGTCTCAAGACATGACAAAATGTAGATCAGTCCTTTGTCATAATGTCACAGGAATGTTTTTAATCCAAATCCCAAGAAAGTGCTTATTTCCATCTGAAACCTCATGAGCACAGCCTTTACTCTCTGCATTCTGTCCACATTCTCCTCTCAGCTCTCACCAGGATAGACCAGTAATTCAGTTCAGAACATTCCATGCTTTCTGTAGCCTGTTACTCCAAACTTTTCTTTTTTGAAAATTTTATTTATATTTTATGTATATGAGTGTTCTTCATGTACACCTGCATTCCAGAAGAGGGCATGAGATCCTATTATAGATGGTTGTGAGCCACCATGTGATTGCTGGAAATTGAACTCAGGACCTCTGGAAGAGCAGCCAATGCTCTTAAGCCATCTCTCCAGCCCTACTGCACACTTTTCTACACAATTCCTCTAAACCAGGTTCAAAGCATCTGAAGTCCATCATTAGGTAAACACCACAGCAGCCCTACAATCTGCACTGCTTTTCTATGTTGCTCAGTTTTTCATCATTGTAGCAGAATATCTGGTAAAACTCAAGGGAAGAAGGTTTGTTCTGGCTTACAGTTTCAATACAGAGTCATCTGGCTGCATGGCATTGAACCTAAAGGAAATCAGAGCATCCTGTGAGTAGGAGGAGCTTGTGGCAGAAGAGGCTGCTCACTGCATGGCAGCCAAGAAGCAGAGAAAGCAAAGGACCAACGACAAGGTAGACCTTCAAGGTATGCCCCCAGTGATCACCTTCTTCCAGGTAGACCTCATCTGTCAGTAATGCCTTCCAATTATCAGTCTATCAATTAATTAATCCATTGATTAAGTCAGAGCGTTCCTGATCCAATCACTTCCTAAGAATCCCACCTTTGTACTTTGCATAGAGGACCAAGCCTCCTACTCAGGAGTTCTGGGGGAACTTTTCACATTCTTCTTATTCTTTTCAAAGATATACAGTCAAAGAGCTTTCCAATCCTTTTGTGTATTTGCATATGTTTGTACATAAATACATTATATATCTTTCTCTCTATTCTCCATTAGAATATATTGTGTGCATTTATCTGCAGGGGCTTTTTAACATCACACCTTAATCTTCTTAACAGCCATATGATATAATTAAAATAGTATAATTATGTCTCAATTTAGTTGTTCTTTTTCCTACTGATGAGCAATTAAGTTTTTTTGTTGTTTGCTTTTGTTTCACTATTACAAACAAAGCTGCAGTAAACAAACTTTATGTGTGTTTTTGAGCACATACTTAAGAAATTAAGATAGACTCTTAGACAGTGAATTGCTTCACCCATGGTTATGGGAATCTTAAATGAATAGTTACTGCCATTTTGTTCACCAGAAAGCCTTTATCAGCTTACCATAAACAACATATGAGAGACAGTTCCCTCATTCTCACCAACATTCCAAGCAACAGTCCTTGGGTTCAGTTTCGAGAACCACAAAATATGACAAGAACAAAGGAAAAAAAATACTGGTAGTTATTTGACAGTTTTCTGATCACAAGTGAAATAGTATTCTTTTCCCGTTATCAAGGTCATTTGCATTGCTTCTGTGAGTTACTTATTTGTGTTCTTTGTCCATTATGCTAGTGGCTTATCTTACAGCTATATGTAAGTCTAGCTCTTTAAGTATTTGCTATACTTCATTATGTATGTTACCAATTTTCTGGACTTTTTTTTAATTTATTTTATTATGTGTATAGTGTTCTGGGCATCAGATTTCATTATAGATGGGTGTGAGCCATCATGTGGTTGCTGGAATTAAACTCATAACCTCTGGAACAGAAGTCGGTTCTCTTAACCTCTGATCCATCTCTCCAGCCCTTTTTTTTAAAATATTTATTTATTTATTTATTATGTATACAATATTCTGTCTGCGAGTATGTCTACAGGCCAGAAGAGGGCGCCAGATCTCATTAGAGATGGTTGTGAGCCACCATGTGGTTGCTGGGAATTGAACTCAGGACCTTTGGAAGAGCAGGCAATGCTCTTAACCTCTGAGCCATCTCTCCAGCCCTTTTCTGGATTTTTTAATCTCTTTTAAAACTTTATGATATCTTTCATTGTACAATCAGCCATCCATATCCACAGTACCTTGGATGGAAAATATTAGGCAGGAAAAGGAATCCCAGCAAACCCCACAGCCAGACTTGAATAGCATCACCTGCTGTGCTGAATCCATGTACCTGACATGGTATATCGGCACATGTACCTGACATGGTATGTAGGCACACCCAGTTAAGCCTCTTGCTTGTTCAGAGCCTATGCTCAATGTTTGAGCAATATTCTCAATATGGTACAGCATTTGTACTGTAAGCAGCCTTAGGATGCATCTGTACTGTTCATATATAGGTTCTTTTTCTTGTCATTAGTCACTGAACCATACAATATAACAACTGTGTATATGGCGTTTATGTTACATTAGGTATTATATGTAATATATGGGGGCCAATGGTAGAGGGCTTACCTAGCATGCATAAAAACTCTGGCGTGGTCCTCAGCACCCCCACCCATATGTGTAGAAATGTTGTAAAGAATAAGGAAGGATTTGCATGTTTCACATTATATTATGTAGGGACTTGAACACTGGCAGATTGTGTGTGTGTGTGTGTGTGTGTGTGTGTGTGTGTGTGTGTGTGTGAACTATCATACAAGCATATCTGTTCTTTGGGTTGGGTTGTAGTTTTTTGAGTATTTTTTTTAGATTTATGTATCTATGCACCACATGTGTGCCTGGTGCCCATAGACATCAAAAAAAGGGCATTGGATCTCCTGGGATTGGAGTTACAGATGGTTGTGATATTAGGAACTGAACCCAGGTCCTCTGCAAGAGCAACAGGTGCTCTTAACTGTTGATCAGTCTCTCTAGTCTCTTAGGTTTTTCTTTTTTTTCTTTTCTTTTTCTTTTTTTTTTTTTTTGAGTCTTGAGTTTTTCTATGTAAACATGCTGTGGAACTTGATATGTACACCTTGAATGCATGGGGATCCTTTTTATTTCTATTTTATTAAGGTATAATTCATATATCATAAATTTCACCCTTTTTTCCTTTTTTTCTTTATTGATATTTATTGAGCTCTACATTTTTCTCTGCTCCCCTCCCTGCCTCTCCCCTCCCCCCTTCAACCCTCCCCCAATGTCCCTACGCTCCCAATTTACTCAAGAGATCTTGCTTTTTATACTTGCCCATGTATATTAGGTCTATGTAAGTCTCTCTTAGTGTCCATATTATTGTCTCAATTCTCTGTTTGTAGGCTGGCTTTCTTTGCTTTATGTTTAAAAACCACCTATGAGTGAGTACATGTGACAATTGTCTTTCTGTGTCTGGGTTACCTCACTCAAAATAATGTTTTCTAGTTCCATCCATTTTCCTGCAAAATTCAAGCTGTCGTTATTTTTTTCTGCTGTGTAGTACTCCATTGTGTAAATGTACCACATTTTCTTTATCCATTCTTCGGTCAAGGGGCATTTAGGTTGTTTCCAGGTTCTGGCTATGACAAACAAAGCTGCTATGAACATAGTTGAGCACATGTCCTTGTGGCACGATTGAGCATCCTTTGGATATATACCTAAAAGTGGTATTATTGGGTCTTGAGGAAGGTTATTTCCTAATTTTCTAAGAAATCTCCACACTGACATCCAAAGGGCTTGTACCAGCTTGCATTCCCACCAGCAATGCAGAAGTATTCCCTTTTCCCCACACTCTCTCCAGCATAGGTTGTCATCAGTGTTTTTGATCTTGGCCATTCTTACAGGTGTAAGATAGAATCTCAGAGTTGTTTTTATTTGCATTTCTCTGCTGACTAAGGATGTTGAGCATTTCCTTAAGTGTCTTTCATCCATTTTAGATTCCTCTGTTGAGAGTTCTCTGTTTAGGTCTGTACTCCATTTTTTTTATTGGATTCTGTGATCTTTTGGTGTCCAATTTCTTGAGTTTTTTGTATATTTTGGAGATCAGCCCTCTGTCTGATATGGGGTTAGTGAAGATCTTTTCCCATTCTGTAGGCTGTCATTTTGTCTTGTTGACTGTGTCCTTTGCTTTACAGAAGTTTTTCAGTTTCAGGAGGTCCCATTTATCAATTGTTTCTCTCAGTGTCTGTGCTGCTGGGTTTCTATTTAGGAAGTGGTTCCCTGTGCCAGTGCATTCAAGTGTACTTCCCACTTTCTCTTCTAAGGTTCAGTGTGGCTGGCTTTATGTTGAGGTCTTTGATCCATTTGAATTTGATTTTTGTGCATGGTGATAGATATGAGTCTATTTTCATTTTTCTACATGTTGACATCCAGTTATGCCAGTTGTGCTTGTTTTTTAAGATAGGGTTTTGCTATGTAGTCCTTTCTGGACTGGTGTTTGTTATGTAGCCAAGATAACCTCAACTCATGGCTGTTCTCCCTCAGCCTCAAATGCTAGGATTGCTAGTGTGCACAACATGCCTGGCTTGTCATTTTCCTTTACAGCTTCTGAATTTATGTTTTGCTTATAATGATCTATACTACATCAAGATTATAAAATTTTATTCTAACTTTTTATAGTTTTATATCTTTAACTCTAATCCATCCAAAAAATTTTCCAGCTCTATTAGCATATAATTGATAGATAAACCGGGCGGTGGTGGCGCACGCCTTTAATCTCAGCACTCGGGAGGCAGAGGCAGGCGGATCTCTTTGAATTCGAGACCAGCCTGGTCTACAAGAGCTAGTTCCAGGACAGGCTCCAAAGCTACAGAGAAACCCTGTCTCAAAAAACAAACAAAAAAAATTGATAGATAAAAATTATATGTATCTACGGTGTTATCTTAGTGTTCTACTGCTGTGATGAGACACCATGACCAAGGCAACCGTTATAAAAGAAAGCCGGGCGGTGTTGGCGCACGCCTTTAATCCTAGCACTCGGGAGGCAGAGGCAGGTTGATCTCTGTGAGTTCGAGACCAGCCTGGCCTACAAGGGCTAGTTCCAGGACAGGCTCCAAAGCTACAGAGAAACCCTGTCTCGAAAAAACCAAAAAAAGAAAACATTTAACTGGAGCTTGCTTACAATTTTAGAAGGCTTCAGTTCCATTATCATCATGGCAGAGAGCCTGTTGGCACAAAGGCAAGTATGGTGCTGGAGAAGTAGTTGAGAATTTTACATTCTGATCCACAAGCAGTTGAGGAAGGGAGGGAGAGAGTGATAGAGACAGGAACAGAGACAGAGAGAGACAGTGCCTGACATGGACTTTTAAAACCACAATGCCCACTCCCAGTGACATACCTCCTCCAACAAAGCCACACCTCCTAGTCTGTCTCAAACAGTTCCACTCCCTGGTGGAAGCAATGGAGTCCTTTCGCATTCAAACCACCACAGGTGTACAGTGTGATGTCACAATACACATACACAGCTGAAATTAACATTGTGTTTGGTTGGTTAGTTTTTTTTGTCAAATTGACACATACCTAGACATATGGGAGAGGTAATCTGAATTGAGGAATTGCCTCCATCAGATTATCTTGTGGACATGTCTGGGGAGCATTTTCTTGATTGCTGATTGTTGTAGAAGGGCCCATCCTACTGTGGGCAGCCCTACGCCTAGGCAGGTAGTTTTGAGAAGTATAAGAAAGCTAGCTGTGTAGCTGGAAACAAGGTGAGAGGTAGCCTTCCTCCATGGTTTCTGCTCCAGTTCCTGCCTCCAGATTCCAGCTTGATGACTGCTATCCTGACTTTGCTCAATGATTTGTTGTTATCAGGATGTGTAAACCAAATAAACCCTTTCCTCCCCAGGTTGCTTTTGTCAGGGTTTTATCATAACAACAGAGGCAAACTACAGCGACATTTTTATTTTATTTTATTTTATTTGGATAAGACAATTTTTCTACAGCATTTATTGAATGGCCTGTCTTGTTTCCAGTACTTCAAAATGCCATAGTTACTGAAAATTAAGTTCCCACATACTTTATAAATTTGTTTCTACATTCTCTGTGCCAAAACCAAAGAGTTTTAATTGCTATGACTCATTTATTTTATTACACTTTTGAGTTTCAAGTTAACAGAAACCCAGCTCAAATTTGATATTTATAACTGTGAAACCAAAATTTTCAAAAGCAGATAAATTTTCAGACTGCCCTGTAGACAAAGGCTCAGAGTGTGCCATCAGACTTCATATTTCTTCAACCTCTAACAGATTTTGCATTTGGTAATGCTGTACTTAGCCCAGGGCACACCCCCTTAGTTTACTAACCCCAGAGAAGCAGACCTTTTTTTTCTGGATAGTTTCATTGAAAAGTTCTGGGAAAACTTTATTTTACTTTCCAAGAGAGGGTTTCACTATCTAACTCTGGCTGTCCTGGAATTCACTATATAGATCAGGCTGGTCTTGAACTCATAGACATCCTCTAGCCACTACCTCCTGAGTGCTAGGAGTAAAAGCATGCTCAGCAGTGGGAATAGTTTAGCCTAATTCTGATTTTCCACATACTACCCAAACCTGGTGTGATCTGGAGGTCAATCCTGTTTCCACTCAAGGAACAGTTTGCCCACTGAGATTTACTAGTAGGAGGGAAAGGGCAGGGAACTAGAGGCAGGTGGCGCTCTGTGAGTTTTAGGTCAGCCTGGTCTACAAAGAGAATTCAAGGATAGCCAGAGCTACACAGAGAAACCCTGTCTCAAAAAACAAAATAATAATAATAATAACAAATCAGGGAACGCTCCAGCACAAATGTGACTTCCTAGTTGTATAACTAGGCTAAGATGCACACATCCACAGTCACTACCCTTCTTCAGAACCTTTGTTATATAGTGTACATTTCCCCATGTGAGCTTTAGAACTGGCTTGTCGCATTTCATAAAAAATGTTGTTGGGCTCTTGATTGGAATAGTGTTAAATTTATAGGTTCATTTAGGGAGAGCTGACATCTTTACAATATTAAATATTTTCATCCAAAGAAAAGGTTGTCTTGCCACTTACTTGGGGTTTTTTTTATGTCCTTAAATAAAGGTTTATAGTTTTCTTTATATAGGTCTTGCACATTTCCTGCTAGACTTATTTTTACTTGTAAGATTTCCTTTGTTGTTATTGTGTATAAACATTTTCCCCCAATTATATTCTGTAATTGATGGTTAGAGGTTATAAATAAAAGGTAGTATTTTTTTTAAATTGCTGTATAAATGACTGCTTTGGTGTACTACAACATTATCTCATTGTTATGCCAATCTACTTGGCATTTTTAGGTTAAATATTGGTATCTGTGCATAGTAACCCTCTGATCTAGTATTTGTACTTCTTACTTACTTTTTACCTTGATTGCATAGGTGCACATCTCCTGCTGTGGTGAATGCTAATTTACTCTTAGGATAGTTACCACAGGCTTGTACCGTACAGCTTGCTTCAGTTCGGGGGAGTTGCCCTATTTCCTCAATGCTAAAGGGTTTTTTTTTTTTAATCACAAATAAACATTGGATTTTATCAAATTTATAAAACTACCTTGAGAAATGACCATTTTTCTTAATCTGTTTAAGATTTTTATGAATATAGGTATAAATAATATTAGCCTATATATTTCTTCTGTTCTTTTTGTCAACTCTTGGAATCAGAGTTGTAGTGGTCTCAGAATGAATCAAGAGCTTCCTATCTCTGTTCTTACGTCGCTTATATCGCTTATATAATGTAACAACAATGTGTGTATCTGCCAGCTAGGCCGTACACACAAAAGGCATCTGCCACACCCTTCCAAAACAGTACCACCAGTTAGAGATGATGTTCAAACACATGAGCCTTGCCAGGTGGTGGTGGCACACGCCTTTAATTACAGCACTCAGGAGGCAAAGGCAGGTGGATTTCTATGAGTTCGAGGCCAGCCTGGGCTACAGAGTGAGTTCCAGGACAGGCACCAAAACTACACCGAGAAACTCTTATCTACAAAAACAAAAACACATGAGCCTTTTCTTCTCCTCCTCCCCCTCCCACTCCCCCTCATTCTTCTTCTTTTTGGCAGGGTCTCACTAAGGCTAGCCTGGAACTTGCTGTGTAGACTAGACTGGCCTCCGTGTCCTGAGTACTGGTATTAAAGGTATATGCTTCCACATCTAGGCTGCACTTACTTTGAAATGATTAGAGGACAAAATAGATATAAATATAGATGACTTCCAGTTACTAAATTATTATTTCCAGTCTTACTTTGTATCTCATCTAAGGCCAAGGCAGGGATTTTTCTGCTTTGCAGGTTGGCTCCATTAAGAGGTTTTTCTTTTCTTGGTCTCACTAGAGAGGAGGCAGAGAGAATGGAGGGAAGGAGGAGAGAAGCGGGGAGGGAGGTGGTTTGAGTGAGAATGCCCCACAGGTTCATATAGTTAAATGCTGGGTCCTCAGTTATTATAACTGTTTGGGAAGGATTAGGTGGTGTGGCCTGATTGGAAGAAGTATGTCACTAGGGGACTGGGTTTTGAGGTTTCAAAAGTTCTTACCAGGCCTAATATATATACCTGCTGCCTACAGATCAGGATGTAGAGCTCTCAACTACTCTGGCACTGTGCCTGTGTGTTTCTCACTGTGATGATCATGAACTGAACTGTAAGCAAGCCTCCAATTAAATGTTTTCTTTTGTTAAGAGTTGCCTTGGTGGGCTGGAGAGATGGCTCAGAGGTTAAGAGCACTGACTGTTTTTCCAGAGGTTCTGAGTTCAATTCCCAGCAACCACATGGTGGCTTACAACCATCTGTAATAAGATCTGGTGCCCTCTTCGGGCCTGCAGGGACACATGCAATAATATATAATAAATAAGTTAATCCTTAAATAAAATAAAATGCTACTACTTTAAAAAATATTTTTTAAAAAAAGAGTTGCCTTGGTAACTGTGGCTCCTCACAGCAGTAGTTACCCTAAGACAGAGAAGGAAAGAGTGTTGTGTGGCACTATTCCGGTGTCACTCAAAGCCCACTCCAGCATGGAAAGCTCATGAAAACTAGAAACCTAGAGTTCACTACACGTTCTACAGGCAGCTTAACAGGGTAGCCCTCTGAGCCAGCCCAGTGGGTCTGAGCCTCTTCCAGGCAGCTCTAGGCTCAGCTGATCTCACAGTGTCTCCCCAGTCCTTTCAGCTTCTATATTCTTGGGGAAAGAAAGGACATCTGAGTCCAGTCAATTTCAGAGACTTCCTAAGCTGCTGCTGAGTTGTTTACTTCCTGAGCTTATAAGCTTCCTGCAGGACAAACTATTTCACCTCCCTATGGAGCATCCAATATTTAAGGAGCTTTCCCCCAGGTGGAAACTTTTTTTTTTCCTGAAGAAGTTGCTCCATGACACAGGTTAAGGCTGGAGTAAGGAATTTAGCTCATTGTTACTAGTTACAAACCATATGGAAAAGGATGAAGTTAGACCATATACAAAATTAAGCAAAACAGAATTTACAAACTTAAAGGGCTAAAACTGTGAATCTCTTAAAAGAAGTCTTTGTGTCTGAGTTTGACAATGATTATTGGATGTGTCAATAGCATGGACAATGAAAGAAAAAAATAAACTGGACTTCATCTAGATTAAACTGTTGAGAATCAAAAGACAGTAACGAGAATAAAACACAGCCCACAAAATGGAAGCAAGTACTTGTTAATCATTTTCTTTTCTTTTTCTTTTTCTTTTTTTTTTTTTTTTTGGTTTTTCGAGACAGGACCTTTGGAAGAGCAGGCAATGCTCTTAACCACTGAGCCATCTCTCCAGCCCTCAACAATTTTTTTTAAAATCCAGTTTAAAAAAACAGGCAAATAACTTGAAGCAACATTTCTCCAAAGATGATACACAAACATCTAATAAACATGTAAGCTGATGCTTTACAACATTAATGCTCAAGGAAATGCAATTCAACACTGAGGGAAGATACCACTTCACAGTCATTAGACTGCTGCTACTCAGAAATAAAACCAGAAATGCTGGCGAAGATGAGTATAAATGGGACCCTTCTCATAGCCAGTGGGAATGTAAAATGATAAATCATAGTGGAAATTGCTTGAATGTTAGAGAATTATTGTATGATGCAGTAATCCCACTTCTGGATTTATAGCCAATGTGAGGAAATATTTGCATACTAGTGTTCATAGAGTCATTATCCACAGTGGTTAGAATTGGAAACCACATGGTCTCAGTGTTCTATTGCTGTCAAGAGACACCATGACCACAGGAACTCTTATAAAGGAAATCATTTAATTGGGGCTGGCTTACAGTTTCAGAGGTTTAGTTTATTGTCATCATGGCAGGGAGCATGGCGGCATGCAAACAGACATGATACTGAAGAAGCAGCTGAGAGTTCTGCATCCACATTAGCAGGCAGCAGGAAGACAGAGTGACACTAGACCTGACTTGGGCTTTTGGAACCTCAAAGCCTACCCCCAGTGACATACTTCCTCCAGCAAGGCCACACCTACTCAAAAAAGGCTACACCTTCTAATCCTTCTCAAGTAGTACCACTCCCTGATGATTAAGCATTCAAATAAATGAGCCTGTGAGGGCCATTCTTATTCAAACCACCACACACATGAATGTCTACCAACACATCAATGGTTAATGAAATACTACTCAACTGTTTCTTAAACAGTGAAATTCTGAGACATGCTGCAACATATTGAACCTTGAAAACTTTTGCCAAGTGAAATAAGCCAAAACACACACACCACCACCACCACCACCACAACAACAACAAAAACAAATATGCTCCATCCAGGAAGGTTTGGTTCTGGAAACCTAAAGAAAGGCTAGACATATGTACAGAAAGACTGGAATAGGTGAGCAGTGCTCTCTGATAGAAAGCATCTACTATGCCACAACCTGGAAATTCTGTCTATTTATTGTGTTCAGTATAAGCATCAGGTTAGCTAGTGTTGATGGGCAGAGCCTCTGCAGAGGAGCAGGCTCAGGTTACAGTCATCCCAGAGAAGAAAGCTGTGGTTGCTAGTTTTAGGACACACTATCAGGATCAGAGGACTGCTTTGCCAGTTCCCATGAGTCTGAAGCACAGCCATGTCAATAGAACATGTTCTCATAGAACTTCATCTGTTCCCTCATAATATAATATGCTTCTCTATATTATATCTATATATCATAACATTATATGACCCTGTAATAGGGTCAGCAAGATGACTCTGTGTGTAAAGGCACTTGGGACTAAACCTAAAGCCCTGACCTCAACCCCTGAGAACCACACAGTTGGAAGAAGAAAACCAACTCCCACAAGTTGTCCTCTGATCTCCACACATGCACCCTGGTACACATATACATACAGATAAATATGTAAATAAAAATTTAAAGAACCCCCACCAGACAAATGATGTAGACCGTGAAAAGAATTTACAAGGAACTAAGGAGAAGGCAGAATGATGAGTTAATGGTATATTTCCATTTGGGATGATGAGAAAGACAGTGATGAAGCTAATCATGGCACTCACCCAGAATCCCAGCACTCTGGAAGCTGAGACAAGAGGAAGCAGTTGCTGTGAGTCGTAGGCCATCCTGGACAGCAGAGGGAGAGACCCCTTCTGAAAGAAAGGGAGTAGGTGGGGACAATGAGCTGGCTAGTAGGGAAAAGCACTTGCCATGCAAGTGTTGACAGCCTGAATTTGATCCCTAGAACCCAAGGAGAAAAATCAACTCCAGAAAGTTGTCCTCAGACCTCCATATGCATGCCGTGGCATACATGATATGCTTGTACACACACATGCACAAAGTAAATGTATAAAATAGAGAGCAGTGGTGGTACACATCTTTAATCCC
>JAQHUG010000288.1:1885696-1899735 GCA_028555095.1 Dicrostonyx torquatus
GCGGTCTCTGTTTACAGGTTTGCTTTTTAATTACATTTTAAATGCATTTTAGAGCAGGGCATTTTTTTTAAATAGCCATGGACTATTATGTGAAAAGAAGTAACTTAGAAATCATCATATGCCATCATCACAAATTATGTTAAAAATTCCATACAGCAGGTATGATGCCCCATGCCTGCAATCTCAGCACTGAAGCAGGAGAATGGTGAGCTCAAGACCAGCTTGGGCTATCTAGCAAGATTCTGTCCAAATTATAATAATAGTAATAATTCATACATAGAACTAGGATGGCCACTGCAAAGACAATACATCAAAACATTGGCCCTGCCTAATTGGGTTTTGGATGGCAGTCCTTGTCTCTGTAATTTTCAGTTTCTAATTTTTACGTAACTACCATGTATTCTTTTGTAGTTTAATTAGTTTTTTTATAATAGAAATTATCTAAGTGCTAAGAATATTTCCATAGGAGCATTTTAAGGCACTCGATACATACTGCAAATTTGCTTCCAGGTGAGTCGTACCAGTTACCAGCCACCAGCAATGCTCGCTCTCATTTTCTTACTAATTCTGTTTCATAGTTCTAATCTCGTTATATATCCCTTCTTATTGTTTCTTTGGGGTTCCAACACCTCCCAGTTTAGTGTTCTCATTGAATTTCATTAGCAGCTGTTTCATTAGTTGCACAGAAGAAGGATTAAAGTGTTAACTAGGATAGACTTTGACAAAAACCTATAAAAATGTATGTTATTATCTTTGCATAAATTCTTTTTAATCAAATTCCTCAAAAACCTCTCTCCCATCTCAAGGGATAGGTCTGGTTACTGATGATATTCTTGATATGGGGGGGTGTTTCTGTCCCCGTGAGAAGGGCACATCTGTGTTGCATCTGGATTCATGTCTTCACAAGCCTTGATGAGGATTTGTGTGGTCTTGAATCAGCTAACTGCCCTTTGGTTTACTTCGGTTTGACCTGATCACCTACACACACTTCTCATTTTCAGACTATTTATCAGGGTAGCTGTGTCCTAGAAGTACAAATGGGTCTTGCTGTTGTTTTTCTTTTACTTAAATCCCATTTGAAATGTACCGGAGACACTTTTAAATCCAAGGTACACTTTTGCTAAAAAATCACTCACACTTATTTTTATATCCAAAATGTCACCCATTAAATTTGGTTGATAATGTGCGTACATACCCTCTCTTCCTATTATCTCCACTAATAGATGACTAATGCAAAATATTGAGTAATTTTTAAAAATCAATACTCAATTTTTTAGAAATAATTAGAGAGACATTCAACTCTGACACCGGTACCCTACTCAGTTCCTGAGCCTGCTTCTGCTGGAGGATAACCTATAAATAACTCACGATGCTGACATTACTCACAGTTTTGCAATCATTTTTTTCAGAGGAAATTTTAGCAACTGTTCTAATACAGACTGCCAGTTATCTGTAGTTGAGAATTCAAGTCAACTTTTAATTATGCAGACGCTGATTATTCAGACGACAAATTGTTCGTGCCCTGTTCTGCTCCTTCCTGCTGCCTACCTTCTAGCATTTTCACTGCTCATTAGCACATATTCCAGAAGGTAGGCTTTGGGAGCCAGGAGAGGGGCGCAGATCAGCTAAACACTTAGGGAAAGCTCTGATGAAAGATTTTAAATGCAGTTTGTAGAACTGTTGACTAAAATTGAGTCATTTGGATTCCCTGTGAATTGTATTTACATGTCCTATGCTTGTCCCCCATAGCAACAGATAATAGAATTGTCTGCAGAGAAACAACGTAATTCTTATATTTAATTTTCCCCTTGTAAAACATGCTCACATTATGGTTCGTGGTGTTTTCTTTGCTCATCACATTTGTATCCAGACTAGTTAGTTTTCTGATAAACGACTAGTTGAGATTCCTGGCACGTGTACAGTGACACCAGTTACCTGATGGTTTCTCAGTTTTTTAGGAAACTGTTTCCCTTTAAGTATCAGTGTTTTTCACATTTCAACCAGTTTGTTGGAAATATGATTTTCCTCCTGCTTAAATTGAGGCTATGATCTTAATTTAAGCCTTTTTAGGTAGCCAACATTACATGTATCATATCTATTCCTGGCATATGTTTGGCTGTTACAAAAACCATTGTAGGTATGCAGTCCCTCTAGAAGTCTCTAAGTGAAAGGTTCCATGTGTGATGAAACTTGAGTGGAAATGGGGTTTGTTTGCCCTGGGACTGTTGTGTTACTCATGGGAGTTTCCTGCCTCCTCTACTCCATCCCTGTCTTTCTTGCCATTATCAGAAACCCTGCCATATAGTCCCACATCTTAGTTCTCTGCTTCTGAATGTCTTTGGCCTGAGAAACTGTATAATTAAGTCAATTGGCATTTTGTTTGAGGAGCATGTAGGCTGTCAGAGTTTTGATATTACATGTCGCCCACGGGTCCTTTTGCTAAAGCCTTGACCACCATTAACTTGTGGGCGGTAGGGAATAGTGGAAGGAAACCTCCCCGCGCCTCTTTTGTTGCTTGTTTTGGTTTTGGTTTTGTTTTGTTTGAGCCAAGATCAGTTATATGGTCCAAGCTGATCCTCCTGTCCTAGCTGCTCAAATGCTGGGATTACAAGCATACATCAGTTAGTTTACCTTTCCTTTGCTTTTTTAAAACTGATTTTGTCATAGCAACAGAAATCCAGCATGAGCATAGCTGTGCACATGAGCATAAAAAACTCACGTGTGCATGAGTTGGAGGTTCACGCAGACCAGCATCACTGCCTAGAGGCCCTTTTTCTTCCTTTCATCTTTGAGGTGTTGTGAATTGGTTGAGTGTACCACAAAGAACTTGTCTGGGATGTAAGACTGCCTTCAGTAAAACAAGTACAAACGGTTTGCTTACGTGACACTGCAGAGAAAGATTAGACAAAGGACAGGAGAAGGTGGTGTAAGTATGTAAAGTGTGCTACACTAACTAGGACAGTTATTCCAATAACCAGCTAAAACCAGTTAAACAAAAGCAACCGGACTTTAGAAATCGTCGGGAGATAATCTCAGGGATACTATGATTCTGTGTCCTTTGAACATTATGAAACTCTAGAAAGTGCCTTATTAATAATCCCTTTTTGATTCTTTTTAATAAATTCCAATATTGGGTTTTTTGAGTGGCATACAGGCATAATGGTTAGACTCCAGTGGACTTTTCGTGTACTCATTCATTTTACTTCCTGGGGACCAGAGTTTGCTATGAGTCATGTTCCATCTGATTTATATTGAATCCGGCTGCAGAGCCATGACTCAGATGGGCTTCAGGCCCAGCTGCTCAGTTCATCTTCTGAGAATAGATGTAAGGACTGGACAAATGTCCTGATGCATATTTCCTTCTGTTCGTGCATTGCCAGGGTCTGAAGAGAGCATCGTTACCAACAGCAGGCAGGTCCGCCTTGCCACAGGTGTCTTCCCTGTTGTCAGCCTCCTGAACCACTCCTGCAGCCCCAACACGAGTGTGTCCTTCACTAGCACTGTCGCCACCGTCCGGGCAGCACAGCACATCAGAAAAGGACAAGAGATTGTGCACTGCTATGGTGAGCCAGCCTTCCTTTCCACGGCCCTGCCCTGCCCCACCTGAAAAGGATAGGTGGACAGGAGTGAGCAGGCACTGGGCCGGTACCTCCACTCACCCATGTGTTCTTCTGAGCCAGAGCCCCAGCCCAGCTCCCTCACTTCCTACACGTGATGAATATCCCAGCCCTCTGTTGAGTAGGCTTTGTCTCTCTGGTTGTGAGTGGTAACTGGATGATCTCTCTCCAGGGCCTCATGAGAGCCGCATGGGTGTTGCTGAGAGGCGGCGGAAGCTGAGTTCGCAGTACTTCTTTGACTGTAGCTGTCCTGCCTGTCACACTGAGACACTCAGAGCAGCTGCAGAGCCCAGGTGGGAAGCCTTCTGCTGCAATGCATGCAGCTCACTCATGCAGGTAAACCTTCTCTGCTGTTCCCAGAGATCAGCGCTCCAGCCTGAAGGAGTCACGAGGGCAAACCACTGGGGGTTTATAGAGAGCACTGGTATCACTTCATTTTAGTAAGTCATCCAAACATGCTGCCCAACCCAGCAAACACGCAGGGTCAGGTTGGATTTAGTAATGCTTTCCTTACAAACGATACAAAGTCTTAACTTTGACCCTGTGGGAGAAAAAAAAAAAACTAGAAATTTACTTGCTCAAATAAATCATTAAAAGTTCTGTCAGACCTGGTACTTGGCTCATGCCTGTAATCCCAGCACCCAGAAGACTGAGGCAGAAGGATCTCAAGTCTGAGGCCAATCTCAAGTGAGACCCCATCTAATAAAATAACATTCCAGAGAACTGTACAGCTTAATCTAGGGGCTCAGGTAACATCACCAACACCCAGATTTTCTGTCTTCCTAACCCCGTTTCTTCTGCTAGCCTCATTAGACGTACTCCTCTCTCATGGTGACAAGATGGTTGCCACCACCTCAGCCTCCTTGTCCACCCAGCCCAATAGGAAGAAAACATGTCCCAGTCCAAAGTCAGTCTGAGCGGAAGTCTTATTGTGTGTTATCAATGCAGACACTGGGAAAAATCAGACCCAGATAGTTTTCCTTCAGCCATTTGACCCAGAGGGAGGAACCACATCTGAACCCCTCAGCCAAGGGCATTGACCTTGGGAGAATAGGGCAGATCCTTAGAGAAATTGGGTTGCTAGTGCCAGATAATGGCATAGACATTGGAGTCTTCAACATTCATGCCCAGATAAAAATTTTCTCCACTTCCAGAGGATGGCCTTCTTGTTAGGAATACTGTAAGTGAAATTAGTTGTATTGAGAAGCTACAATTGTAAACTCAAGGGTTAAATATGAAGCCTTACGTAGTACTTTTTTTTTTTAAAAGATTTATTTATTATGTATACAGCATTCTGCCTGCATACAAAGGGTGCTAGGGCCATACACACCATAAGAGGGCACCAGATCTCATCATAGACAGTTGTGAGCCACCATGTGGTTGCTGGGAATTGAACTCAGGACCTCTGGAAGAGCAGCCAGTGCTCTCAACCTCTGAGCCACCTCTCCAGCCCACACTTTTTCTTTTGTTTGTTTTTTAGGCAGGGTCTCACTGAGTAGCCTTGGCTGGCCTAGAATTCATAGAGATCCATCTGCCTCCCAAGTGCTGGGATTAAAGTTGTGCACCACCATGCTGGGCCCTAGCACCCTTTGGATTAGCTCTCCCCCTCACTCTTTCTCTTTTGAGACGGGGTTTTGTTATGTATCCCCAAGTATCTTATGGTTACTATTTTTTTTTCATTTTTAAAAATATTTATTTCTTTATTTAGTATACAATATTCTGTCTACATGTATTCCTGCATGCCAGAGAGGGAACCAGACCTCATTACAGATGGTTGTGAGCCACCATGTAGTTGCTGGAAATTGAACTCAGGACCTCTGGAAGAACAGGCAATGCCCTTAACCACTGAGCCATCTCTCCAGCCCCTTAGGGTTACTATTGATGTGAAGAGACACCATGACCTGCACATCTCTTAGAAAAAAAAAAACATTTAATTAGGATGGCTTGCTTAGTTTCAGATGTCATCGTGGTGGGAAGCCTGGTGGCGTGCAAGCAGATGTGGTGCTGGAGCTGAGAGCCCTACTTCTTGACTCAGAGGCAACGGGAAGTTGACTGTCAGTCACACTGAGTGAAGTTTGAGATTTCAAAGCCTGCCCCCACCCCCGTGACACACTTCCTCCAACAAGGAGGAGGACCTTGAACTTGAGATCCACCTGCTCCAACTTCCCAAGTACTGAGATTTTTACAGGCCTGCAGAACTACACCTGACTTTCTTCCTCAGTGAATGATTGAGGACTTGAATCCAGTAGATTTTTATTTCATGTGCATTGGTGTTTTACCTGCATGTATGTCTCTATAAAGGTGTTTCCCTGGAAATAGAGTTACAGACAGTTGTGAGCTGCCATGTGGGTGTTGAGAATTGAACTCAGCTCGTCTGGAAGAACAGCCAGTGCCCTTAGCCACTGAGCCATCTCTCCAGCCCTTCCAATAAATGTTTCTATCCTTTGAGCCACATCTCTCTTCTCTTCTGCTGCTTCTCCCTATCCTCTTTCCCCTTGCAAGGGTGTTCTAGAACTTGTTACATAGTCCTGGCTGGCCTCAAACTTGTCATCTTCTATCTCTAGTCCCAAGTGCCACTATTACAGCAATGTGTCACCACGTCCAGCCTTCTATATTGGTCTTCTTATGGCATTTTTAAACACCCAATATACATATGTCCATCATCTAAAGGCCTGTTCCCAAAAAGAGATGAGGGGCTGCCGAGGTGGATCGTTTCTGTCCAAAAATTAAATCTCGGAGTGAGATCAGCTACTGCTTTCACTAGAATTGCTGCTGGACCAAATTCACTCAGGCCTTGTTTGCAATGTGTTATTGCAGGAGTCCCATTTCTCCATCAGGTCAGAGACCCTGTAGCTCAAGTCCCTGTGACATGCAGTGCTGATAACTGTCCTGGCGTAGGAATAACAATAGAACTGGCTTCTACAGGGAAACGATGTGCTGAACTGCAGCAGCGAATCTTGCCGAGAATCCGTCAGCAGGGCCCACCTGGTCTCCCGCCTCCAGGACCTTCAGCAGCAGGTGTATGTAGCCCAGAAGCTTCTCAGAAATGGGAAACTAGGTGAGACTGACTCCTGCTAGCTCTCCAGCCTCTTCCCTTTTTTGTTTATCTGATATCACCTTGCTCTCAGTCCTCAGTAAATGATTGAGGACTTTAATTTCATTATCCCAGCACCAGCCACAAGGTGGCTATATAGGCCAGTGAGACCAAACCCTAACCAGCGGTCTGGTGTCCTTGAAAGAGTACTGGATGGTTTAAGCTGTGTCTTCTGTGTCAGATAGTTCTAGTAGCTCGAGCACCAGAAAGACTTTCCGACATCCATGAGCTTTGTGTGTCTCCATGTCATTTATCTTAATTCTGAGCCTGACGACTGACTGCTTGGGAAGTTTGTTCTGCCCTCAGCAGCAGTGGATCCTGCTCTGGGCTGGTGCTATGGCTCAGGGGCAGAGCTTACATAGTTAGCCCCAGCACTGAGAGAGGGAGCAAGGAAAGAAAAGGATTTGTGAAACTTTGCTATTAGACTCTGACATGGTAGGACTCAGTTTCACTTGTTTTAACCTACATTGTGAAGTTGACCTTTAGCCTAGAGTCAAGGGAAGTAATTACTACATACAGGTGGGCTATCACTAGAGTTGGTTATACTGGAAAATGGGTGTTAGAAGCCCAGGGTAAATGTGGGGAGGCCTCATCTAACACCTTTTTCTACTGAAAAAGAAAACATAAGAGACAACAGCTTTCCTGGAATGCTAGTTTATTGACTGAGGGAAATAGGGGTATTTCCACACTGGCCCAGGCAGTAGAGAATTGCAACCCCGGCTCTGGTGTCTGGGTCTATGTCTGTTGTAAGGTGCTTTTCCTTTGACTCAGTAGAGCAAGCTGTCCAGCGGTTGTTGAGGTGCCGGGAGGTTGCCGAGAGCTTCTTGTCTGCAGAGCACACAATGGTGGGAGAGATTGAAGATGGCCTGGCACAGGCCCATGCTGCCTTAGGTATGCTGCGGTCTTCCTTCCCTGCCTGGTGTTCAGCTGTGGCCCTTGCCTAGTCTGTTTGGCTCTTCCCTTCCTTTCTGCTTCCCTCACCCTGAGAGCCTTGGGAGGATGGCGGTTCTTTCTAGAATGAGACTGTTCTCCCAGGAAACTGGCAAAAGTCTGCTGCCCACATACAGAAGAGTGTCCGTGTGGTTGAAGCTCGCCACGGGCCATCCAGTGTTGAAATCGGCCATGAACTCTTCAAACTGGCCCAAGTCCTGTTCAACGGGTAGGTCTTTCCTCTTCCTAGCCCTTGGCCAGGGCACATACTGTTCTGTGTTTTTCTAGGCACTTCTGTGGATGACTTCTCTGCAGTGCTTTCAAGCATGTTGAAACCCTTCTATTTCCTCTTTAGGACAAATCTTTGCCCTCTGCTTCACTGACAGACTTTAAGCTTTGAATTTCCTCCTGAGAGCTGTGGAGAAAGCCCTCAGATCTGAATTGAGTTTCCCGGGAGAGGGCTTCCAGGCAGCCCCACCCACCCTCCAGCATTCCTCTGGGCTCACTCACACCTCCCTTGGCTTGCTCCTTCCCAGCACTCTCAGCTCCAGGGCTCTGCCTTTCCCCTGCTTTGCATCCTCTTCCTTTTAAAGTTGTTTTGAAGCAGAAGGAACTCTGCCTGCAGATGGCCTGGCCAGTGTCTGGAGACAGCTGTGATCCTTGAGAACTGAAGGAAGGCACTGCCAGCATCCGGTGGGTGCAATACCCAAGACAGTTACTTCAGGGTTGAGAAGCCCTGCTTTAAAGGTTAAAAAAGGAAGCCAAAGGAATATCTCAGTTGGTAGCAAACTTGCCTACCATAAACAAGGCCCTAGGTGCTATTCTTTTTGTTGTTGTTGTTGTTGTTTCGAGACAGGGTTTCTTTGTAGCTTTGGAGCCTGACCTGGAACTAGCTCTTGTACATCAGGATGGCCTCGAACTCACAGAGATCCGCCTGCCTCTGCCTCCCGAGTGCTGGGATTAAAGGCGTGCGCCACCACCGCCCAGCCCCCTAGGTGCTATTCTTGGCACTGCACATGCAAAAACATACACACAAAAAAGACAAGAGCAGAGTTGATGAGCTAGCTAGTCCTTCACCCAATTTTGCCCCTGAGATCCCCTGAAATGAAGTATGTCCCAGTTGTAGCATTTCTGTGTGGATAGCCTACCTCCAGCCTTGATTAAAAATTCAGTAGTGTACATTGCTAAAGGAAAGGGTCTGAAGCTCAGGCCTGATACCGACATGAAAACAGCATGTTTGCTCAGAAGGAACGGCATGAAGTCAATCAGGTGAGACATGGGCACCTTAAAATGAACACCTCTGTATAAAGCATTCGTAAGTGTTAATTAAGGTTTTAAAATGTGCCCATTTTTCTCAGGATGCTGGAGCCTCTCTCTCTCTCTCTCTCACACACACACACACACACACACACACTTTTCTCAAACTCTGCTTTTCAGTGTGCTTGTGAAAGTTTCTTTATGATGGTCCTGGAGGGCATGGTGAACTTAGACCTTTGTTGCCTCCATAAGACCCTGGAGAATGGAATGAACTTTATCTTTTGTCCTCTGTGCAGAAAGGAGTGAGTGACCTGACCAGCTTTCCTCCCTTGGTTCAGGTTGGCAGTGCCTGAAGCTCTGAGCGCCATATGGAAAGCAGAAAAGATCCTGTTGGTGCACTGTGGCCCTGAGAGCCATGAGGTCCAGGAGCTCCGGGAGATGAAATCCTGTTTATTGGACTTGTCGTCCATCCCTGTGGGGCCCTCGGTCTAGTGTACATTCTAGTCCGCAGGAAGGGAACTCTGGCAGATGAATTAAAGAGGCTACGTTGGTTTAGAGAAAGGATAGGACCTACCCAGCTGTCCTAAACTGTGTCTTGATGGCAGGGAGCACTTAGGGCACATAATAGTTAAGAGGCACTGTCCTGATGGCTGCTGCTTGCAGGAACTAACTGCCCTCGGATAGAAATTCCGCATCCCCAGAAAAGACTTACACCCGTGTCTATGGAGGCTAAGTGCTTTAAAGGTCACAGCTGATCTGCAGGCAGCTGATACTAGCCTAGGGTTTTAGCTTGATTTCATCTCACTAAAGGATGAGAGTCTGCTTCTCTGGAACATTCCTGTGGTTTCTGGTAGTAATGAAGTGCTGTGTACCACTCCAGTGGGAACTTCAACTCTTAGTCTTGTATTGTAATTGAAGAACAATATACAGCAAGAAATCCGTGTGGCTCCTTTACATCAAGAGACACACAATTACAGGTACAATATCCCGCTTTCTTAAATGTTTCCTTGAAACTGGTGGTGTGTAATTTGTGAAAGAAGAAATAAACACGGGACTGTCTCACTGTTGGGCAGTTTCTTCCTGGGGATGGCAACTCTATATTTGCTTCCTACCAGTTTTCTAATTCTTTTATTTATTTATTTATTTTAATGCTCACTGGTGTTTTACTTGCATGTATGTCTGTGTGAGGCTGTCAGAAGCCCTGGAATTGGAGTTACAGACAGGTGTGTGGCTGGGCGGTGGTGGCGCACGCCTTTAATCCCAGCACTCGGGAGGCAGAGGCAGGCGGATCTTTGTGAGTTCGAGACCAGCCTGGTCTACAATTCACAAAGCTACAAGAGCTAGTTCCAGCACAGGCTCCAAAGCCACAAAGAAACCCTGTCTCAAAAAACCAAAAAAAAAAAAAAATTGGAGTTACAGACAGGTGTGTGTTGTAAATAGGTGTGGGTTGTGTTCCCAGCACCTGAGAGGAGTGTGGCCGTTTATTCCCAGTGCCTGGCTCCTGGTTGCAGCCACGCGGCTATCTTTTTTTTTTTTTTTTTTTTTGGTTTTTCGAGACAGGGTTTCTCTGTAGCTTTGGAGCCTGTTCTGGAACTAGCTCTTGTAGACCAGGCTGGTCTCAAACTCACAGAGATCCGCCTGCCTCTGCCTCCCGAGTGCTGGGATTAAAGGCGTACGCTACCACCACCCGGCCGCACGGCTATCTTATACCTGAAATGATTACACACAAACTGTATTCATTTAAATTACTGCCTGCCCATTAGTTCTAGCCTCTATTGGCTAATTCTTACATCTGATTCAGCCCATTTCTAAAAGTCTGTGTGTCACCATGAGGTGGTGATCTTACCGGGATCATGTCTGACCATGGCGGCTCTCTCCCTGACTCAGTCTTCATCCCAGCATACTGTTCTCTTTTCCCTGCCTATCTAAGTCCTGCCCAAGGACAGGCAGCTTCTTTATTAACTCAAAAGGCCAAGGCAGCTTCTTTATTAACCAATGAAATCAACACAAAATACAGAAGATCCCTCCTACACCAGGTGTGAGCTGCCATGTGGATTCTGGGAAATTACCTGGGCCCTCTGGAAGAACAGCCAGTGCTCTTAACCTCTGAGCCATCTCTCCAGCCCCATAGGTTTTTTAATTTTATTCGCTGACTTTCATTAAACTTCATGGTAGACTCACTGTCCAGGTACTAGTAAAAGTAACTTTATAACACATATGCTCCTTTCTGAATCATTCATTAGCAAACCTGGAAGTAGAATACTTGGGTTGTTTATTTGAAGACAGGATCTCACTCAGTAAGCCAGTCTAGTCTCAAACATGCCATCCTCCTACCTCAGCCTTCCATGTACTAGGTTTAAAAATAATGGGTACAAAGAAGAGAATCAAGAATCCACTGAACAAGAAGCTCGGGGTATAGCTCACTGACAGGGTGAGGCTTGTGGTTGCATCCCCAAATGTGCCCCTCCCCCACCCCCATAGATGCTGAAGTTGTAGACATTGCTGCCTATGGTTTCAAACCGAGACAGGAGGGAAGGATGTGTAGTGGGTCAAACCCCCAGAGTCAGGTAATGGTCTGATTTTCTGGTTGATCCTTATTATGTTACTACTGCTGACCAATTTGTTCAGATGAGTTAGTGGGAGAGAACACCAAGTCCAAGCCAGGCTGGTGGTGGCGCCCGCCTTTAATCCAGCACTCAGGAGGCAGAGGCAAGTAGATCTCTGTGAGTTTGAGGCCAGCCTGGTCTACAGAGCTAGTTACAGGACAGATTAGGGCAGAGAAGACTGTCTCCAAAAAAAAAAAAAGGGAAGAAAAAGAAGACCAAGTTTATACACACCGATTTTGAGGACTTGCTCATCCTGACCATGCCCAAGAAGTGGCTGTTAGTTGCCATGGCATTACAACCAGTAAATAAACAGCCCTGAAGATGCCTGAGAACAACTTTTCAGGAAGCTGGGTGATGGAAGATAGTTAGCATTGAAACACTTGTGGAATGAAAAGTGGGCAGAATTTGATTCTTCTGCTGTCTATCAACTTAGTATGAAAAGAGGTGACCTGTAAGGGCTTTTTTTTTTTATTTCAAGAAAAGAGTTTAGTTCTACAGACAACTTTATTGTCATTCCAGTTCAAACTCATACTGTATGTTTTGTTCCTAAGAGCCTGTTACACTTTGTAAAGTAGGTTCTCTCAAAGGATATGTTTAGAGTTTTACATAGTAGGCCTTATTTTTATTTATATATATATATATATATATATATATACATACACACATGGAGGCTTTTTTTTAATGCTTTGTAAAATAAAGAATTATTTCCTGAAGTTAAAAAGTGTGACTCTCGGGGCTGGAGAGATGGCTCAGTGGTTAAAGGTGTGTACTGCTCTTCTGGAAGTCCTGAGTTTGATTGCAGTATGCACATGGCAGCTAACAGCCATCTGTAATTCCAGTTTCAGGGATCTGTTGCCCTCTTCTGGCCTCTGTGGGAACTGCATGCACATGGTACACAGCTATAAATCCAGGCAAAAAGCTCATACATGTAATATCAAAATCAAAAAATAAATCTCTTATTGTCTCTTATGACCTTATCTTGAGAATACCTGTGCTTGCATTAAAATCTAACATGGCTGACCATGGTAGCAACACACCTATAATCTCAACACTCAGGAGACTGAGACAACATGTCAAGATTTAAATGGCAGGGCTGGAGAGATGGCTCAGTGGTTAAGAGCATTGCCTGCTCTTCCAAAGGTCCTGAGTTCAATTCCCAGCAACCACCTGGTAGCTCACAACCATCTGTAATGAGGTCTGGTGACCTCTTCTGGCCTGCAGACATACACACAGACAGAATATTGTAAACATAATAAATAAGTAAATATTTAAAAAAGAAAAAGACAAAAAAGATTTAAATGGCAGTCTGGACTGCAAAAGACCTTGTCTCAAAATAATGCTGGGTGGTGGTGGTGGCACACATCTTTAATCCCAGCACTCTGGAGGCAGAGGCAGGTGAATCTCTAAGTTGAAGGCCAGCCTGGTCTATGGAGTGAGTTCCAGGACAGCCAAGGCTACACAGAGAAAGATTATCTTTAAAAAAACATAATAATTAGTAAATAAATAATTAAAACCACAAAAGGCATCGTGGCACATGCCAGCAATCTGAGCACTTGGGAAGCGGAGCCCGAGTTTCAGGAGTTGAAGGTCATTCTGAGCTATGTGAAACTCCACGTCAAAGATAAGGGCCCTGCCAGTGTGGTGATACACATATTTAAGAATTCAGGATCTCTGAATTTGAAGCCAGCCTTGTCTACACAGCAAGTTCCAGGCCAGCCAGAGATACATAGTGAGACCCTGTCCCAAAAAATAAATGGGCCCAGCCGGGCGGTGGTGGCGCATGCCTTTAATCCCAGCACTCGGGAGGCAGAGGCAGGCGGATCTTTGTGAGTTCGAGACCAGCCTGGTCTACAAGAGTTAGTTCCAGGACAGGCTCCGAAGCTACAGAGAAACCCTGTCTCAAAATAAATTTAAAAAAACCAGGGTAGCATGAAGTAACAAGATATCTCAACAGGAAAAGACACTTGCCTTATAAGCTTGGCAACTCCAGTTCAATCCTCAGAAGCCACATAGAGGTGGAAGGAGAAGCCAACTCCACAGAACTGTCTCCTGATCTCCATATGTGTGCCGTGACACACACACACCATGCATGATACAAATAATCATTTTTAAATTTTGTCTGCTACATGCATACAGTGCCTATGGAAGCCAGAAGAAGGCACCAGGTTCCCTGGGTGGAGTTATACAGGGTTGTGAGCCACCACGTAGGTGCTGGGAACCAAACCCTGAGTCCTCTGCAAGAGGTCTTAACCCCTGAGCCATCTCTCCAGACCCTTGATAATATATATTTTCTTAACTTTTAAAGTGGTCACCTCGCTGGGCGGTGGTGGTGCACGCCTCTAATCCCAGCACTCGGGAGGCAGAGGCAGGTGGATCTCTGTGAGTTCAAGGCCAGCCTGGTCTACAAGAGCTAGTTCCAGTGCAGGCTCCAAAGCCACAGAGAAACCCTGTTTCGAAAAAACCAAAATAAATAAATAAAGTGGTCACCTCCTAAGAAATGACCCCCAAGACTGACCTCTGGCACCTACTCCATCC
>JAQHUG010000288.1:1909370-1935373 GCA_028555095.1 Dicrostonyx torquatus
GTAGCAACCTTTCTGCCCTGACTCTGGCCTGGCACTTGGACTACAAGGCAAAATTGAAATCTGGTCTGTGGATCCTCACAAATCATTCCTGTGCTCCCCTGACATCAGGTCTAGGGATGGAGGACAAGGTCCACAGAAAAACTCATCCTGGAATCAGAAAAGACCACAGTCTGTCCTGGCATGCCCTGCACCCATCTTATAGCACACCCCTCCAGAAGTACCCCCTCATTTCTACCATTATCCTGTCACATACACTTGCGCTCCCCTACCACGCACACATCACCAACTTTTCTGACTTCCCAGAACAAACTGGATCTGAAATGTCAGGAGTGTAGTCTGTACCTGTTGGCTAAGGTCCTTCAAGTTAAGTCGAATAATCCACTAGACAACTGTAGCCCAACAAGAGAAAGGCTCTCTGAGTTTACTCTGCTTCCGGCAGCACCACCAGCAGGAACCAGCCTCCCTCTTTCTAACCCCTCATCTATGGCAGATCTCCCAAGTGGGAATTCTAGGGACCCTGTCTTCTCACCCAGGGGTACTGCCTTCCAGCTTCATAGGGAGGAAACCGTTGGAACAACAAAGTGATGCAGACTGTAGCCAGCCCCACCCATCACAGGCAACAGCCTTCCTCTGCTGAACCCCAACAGACTGATTTATCAGAGATGCACAGAAAGCCTCTGGTCCCTCTGGGTGGGTAGTGACCAAGAGAAGGGAGGCGATGGTCACCCTTGGCGTCCTAATCCAGGAAGTGAGATACACTTGCAGAAAGGACCTCCTGGATTTCCTCCAGGTCTAAGTGACAGGTCATTGTTACCACGTGGGTAGACTGAGAACTGAAGCTGAGGTGGGGAACCTGGTGGGTGTGGGGAGACACAGGGGTCCAGTGCTGACCCAAGAGCTATAAGCAGAAACAGGTGTTAGTAGGATGTCTGAATTCTCCACCTGAAGTCACAGGAATTAAGGAAGTCACAGGAATAAGGGGCAGAAAGTGAGGGACTGCAGCAGTGGCCCCATAGGACACATGCAGT
Source organism: Dicrostonyx torquatus (assembly GCA_028555095.1). Classification (NCBI taxonomy): domain Eukaryota; kingdom Metazoa; phylum Chordata; class Mammalia; order Rodentia; family Cricetidae; genus Dicrostonyx; species Dicrostonyx torquatus. Next base: position 1,910,399 of record JAQHUG010000288.1, read on the forward strand.
GCCCTGGGAGCCATAACTGGGCTGGGTAGGCAGCTGTTGGCTAGCCAGGGGCACCAGGACAATACTATGATGCCATTCTGTCCAAAGGGCAGTGTCCAAGCCAGATTCCTGGGCTACAGGTCGGGGAGGACATGGGAAAGGGTCGAAACTCCCCCCTCCAAGTCAAGGTCTGCCCCAAATCAAGAGGCACAGAATCTGGGATGTTGTGGTCTCGAATCTGAGCTAGGACGACAAATGGGAGCCAGTACATGTGTTTCAGATTAAACCCAGATGGGAGACAAACATGTTGCTCCTCCTCCACTGCTGCCACCTCCCAGAACCGAGCAGCCTTCGAGCCACACGGCAGTGGACATGTGGACAGTGCAGGGGAGGACACCTCCCTCTCCACTGGCCCAAGGACTGTTTCCAGGGGTCCAGTCTGGCTGGTTCATGGCTACACCATTTACCTCCGGGGCAGTTTTGTTTTGTTTTCTGAAATCTTGGAACCTGAAACAACCCATAGCTGCACCTCCCAACACCCCAGAAAAGCCAGCCCTGGGACAGAACTCCTGGGACCTCACCCAAACCCCTCAGCCTGGGGGCTGAACTGATGAGGAGCTAAGGTCCAGACAGTGGCTGGCACTTGGGAAACCTGTGTCTTTTCTTTGACCCAGACTACTCTCTGCTGTGGCTTCCTCAGGAGGTAAGGCTGCAGCAGGACAGCCAGAGCCCACACACCAGCTAGGCTAAATGGTACTTATTGTTTGCAAGAGGCCATGACCTCATTTGTCTCCTGTTCGCTTGGTAATGGAGAATGGGTGGGAGCTAGACAGAGGACCTAGCAGACATCTCATGCCAGCAGGACTTAGGCAGCCAGCTGCTCCTTGCTGGGGTGGGGGGAGGTCAGCACCAGTTGACTGTGCAAAGCAGCAATATGAGCGAGTGGAGCCAAGCTGGGCTGCAGGAAGACCACATTCCTTGCTCACTGCTGGTGGAAGCAACTCCGGGGAGAGCCCTGCCTGTAGGATGATAGCCCCTTTGGGATACTGTTCAGAACAAACCCAGAACGTAGCTCCTCCATTTCCCACTGCCCACCACCACCACATTGTTTCCCAACTCCATTCAAAACCCCATCTAGCCTTTCCTTTTGTTGCAGTGGGATAATACAGGGAATAACAGCATCTTGGCCTTCCGCCCCTCAATTCTCTCTTCCCTCTCATCTGTTCACCTTGGCCCCTAAACTGCAGAGGCTACTGTATCCTTACATGCACCCCTCTTTTCTGCTCTTTGGGGTGCCCCTGTTCCTTCCAGTCCCCCAAGCCAGGGAGCCTCTCCCATCTGTCTTCTCCAGGCTAGACCAGGAGCTGCCTTACCTGTGGTCTGCTGCAGCTCCTCTCTCAGCCTGCACCCTGAGGGGGCTCTAGGAAGCAGAGGAGTGAATAGCTGCCTCCCAACCCAGCGTCCAGCAGGCTTCAGATTACAGCTACTCCTTTCTTAAAGTGACCTGACTCAATTTGAACTCTGTGATTGCATTATTGTCTGGTGTTAACTTTAACCCACTGCTGCCCTTCCATTATCTGTCCCCAAGACCACACATTTCACAGTACCCTCCTGTCCACCACATCTCCCTTGGGCCTTAATCTTTCCTCAGTGGGACTAGCCACATGATGGCTAACTTCACATTGTACTTGGGCCAGCCTGGGGTGGTAGGTCATGGGTCTAAACCTGAACATCAGAAAGGATTGACTGAGAGGCAGGCTACATGGAGAGAAAGTGAGCCAGTGCAGGGACACAGGTCTGCGCAGGTAGTTGCCTCTGGCTCTACCTGCAGTTGGGGAACAAGACAATTCTCCCTCTCCTGGAAAATGAAGGGATGGCACTAGGACTATCCTGAAGTTCTGTGCTCTCTGAAGATTACAAAGGATGGTGGGGTTGGAGAGATGCTCAGAGGTTAAGAGCACTGGTTGCTTTTGCAGAAGTCCTGAGTTCTATTCCCAGCACCCACCCAAGGGACTCACAACTGCCTGTAATGCCCGCTCCACAGAAGAATCTGATGCCATCTTCTGGCCTCCTCAGGTATCACATGCATACAGAAACCCAAACACTGACACACACACATTTAAAAAAAAAAAAAAACAAACTTTAAGAAGAAAAGAAGGGACAGTGGGGGAAACATCTGGCCAGAGGAAAAAATTGGGTGTACAGGATACCTGTCCTGAGAGATGGCCCACACTAGAGGTTGGACTGTACAGGAGAACACTTGCATTTGGTTTGCCTGGGGTATTAGAACTCACAATGCAGTTTCAAAACTAAAGCACTAACATAAGCGATAACTAGAGATTTCAGATTGAATCCCCCTTATCTGGAATACTTAGGACCCAAAAACACAGTTTTGGATTTGGGATCTGGAATGTTTGCATCTGCCTGAGAGATCTTGGGAATGAAACCCAGTTCTAAATGTGAAATTCACTGCTTCATGTAACTCTGAAAACACACAGTCTGAAGGAAATCTTAATATGTGCATTGGTGTGGTGGCTCCAATTCCAGCGCATGCACACACACACACCTCTGTGTAGTCCTTGCTGTCCTGGAACTAGCTCTGTACACCAGGTTGGGCTCAAACTCACAGAGCTCCACCTGCCTCTGCCTCTAGAGTGCTGGGATTAAAGGCATGTGCCACTACCACCCGGCATAATGATTTTTTTTCTAAAGAACACTATTTTTGTTACTCTTATTCATAGAAAAAAGTTTGTGCACATTGAACTCTCAACTGTGTGGCACAGGATCCGCTCCAGAAAACTGAAGGTTGTGGAATGCTATGTATTGCAACTACTCTGATTTAAAATGTTGCTTTCTAAGTATAAAAAGACAAGATCTCCTGAGTAAATTGGGAGCATAGGGACATTGGGGGAGGGCTGAAGGGGGGAGAGGAGAGGCAGGGAGGGGAGCAGAGAAAAATGTAGAGCTCAATAAATATCAGTAAAGGAAAACCAAAAACCAAACCAAACAAACAAACAAAAAATGTTGCTTTCTAAACCTACATAACAAATGGGTTTTTTAAAAGACTGATTAAGGAAGCCTGATAGCCATTCAGAGAAGGAAAGAGTAAGGCTCAAAAGAGAGAAAATTCAAAGCCGGGCGGTGGTGGCACACGCCTTTAATCCCAGCACTCGGGAGGCAGAGGCAGGCGGATCTCTTGAGTTCGAGACCAGCCTGGTCTACAAGAGCTAGTTCCAGGACAGGCTCCAAAAGCCTCAAAAAGCCACAGAGAAACCCTGTCTCGAAAAACCAAAAAAAAAAAAAAAAAAAAAAAAAAAAAAAAGAGAGAGAGAGAGAAAATTCAGGGGCCTATGCAAGCATTCTCGAGGAAGCCACCAGAAAGCAGAGCTTTGGCCAGTGAGACTTTGCAGTGGGCAAGGTTCAGCTTTATAGAGTGTCAACAGTCAGAGTCCAGGCCCTTTCAATTGAAAAGGCAAACTGTGGAGTAACTCTAGGCAAAGTGTTGTGTTAGCGGGTAAAGCACTTGTGGTCTAAGCCTGGCGATGTGAGTTCAATCCTTGAAACTCTAGGTGAACGAGAGTGCTGACTCCACAAAGTTGTCCTCTTACCTACACAGAGAGAGAGAGAGAGAGAGTCAAAAGCAACAAAAGATGTATAGTGAAAATTTCTCAGTTATTCTCCCTCTTCCCCCTTCACCCAGTGCCAAAGCTGATATGAGATCTTCGCTGGCTGGCTGGTTGGTTGGCTCATTGGTTGGTGGCTTGGTTGGTTGGTTAGTTTGAGATCAGGCCTCAATATGTATGCCTGCCTAGCCTGGAACTCACAGTGATCCTCTTGCTTCTGCCTCCCCGGTGTTGAGATTTAAGGTGTGCCCCATCATGCCCAGCATATTCTTTAAACAATATTATACTCTAAAAAGCAAGTATAGGCAGGACAGGATGGTGCACACCTGCAATCCTAGTTCTTGAAAAGTAGAGGAAAGACAATCAAGAGTTAAAGGCAGTCCTCCATGTAGGCCAACCTGAGCTACATGAGACCCTGTCTCAGAAAGAAAAAAATAGGGCCCATGAGCTGGCTGCACTAGTAAAAGTACTTGCCACTAAGCATGACGATGTAAGTTCAATTCCTCGGGACCCACATAGTAAAAGCAGAGAAGTGACTTCCACAGATAATTCTCTTGTCTCCACATGCATTCCATGGCAGACACATGCGTACGAGCACACAGAACAATACAAACAAACAATGAATAGCTGGGTATGGTGGCACACATGTAATTCCAGCATTCAGGAGACAAGAAGTGCTGGAAGTTTAATTTCAGCTTGACCTACATAAAGAGTTCTGGCCAACCAAGACTACACAGCAAGAGTCCATCTCTAAAATCAAAATAAAATAAGTAACACCCAAAGAAGTGTAAACTATAAGGAAAAAAGTTGATGATAAATGTGGCATTAAAGTTAGAAATTCTCTTCACACAAAGATACCATAAAACATTGAGAAGCCAGGCAGTGGTGGCACACGCCTTTAATCCCAGCAGAAGCAGACAGATCTCTGTGCGTTCCAGGCCAGCCTAGTCTACAAAGCTAATTCCAGGACAGCCAGGACTACACAAGAGAAACCCTGTATCAAAACAAAACAAAACCCAAAACAAATAAAAAAGGAAGAAACAACAACAAAAAACAACCACACCAAAACATTGTAATGAACAATTACAATGTAAAACCAGAAACAATTCAAGATGTGGAGAGATGGCTCAGCAGTTAAGAACATTTGTTACTCTTGCAGCGATTCAGCTCAGTTCCCTGCACCTACATGGTGGCTCAGAACTCCATAACTCCAGTTCTAGGGGCTCCAATGCCCTCTTCTGACTTCTGTGAGCACCAGGAGTGCATGTGGGTACATATACTCAGGCAAAACACTAATAAAATAAATCTAACAAGTTTTAAATAAAAAAATAATAAGAGAAAAGTAAGGCTGGCTCATTCATAGCAGAATCCCAAGTGGCCAAATTCAAGGAAGTTTCATGGAGCTGGAAGCGCGGTTTAGCAGTACAGCACTTCCCTCGGCTATGAAAAGACTTTCTTCGGGTGGTGGTGGCGCACTACCAGCACTCAGGAGGCAGAGGCAGGCGGGTCTCTGTGAGTTCAAGGCCAGCATGGTCTACAAGAGCTAGCTCCAGGACAGGCTCCAAAGCTACAGAAAAACCCTATCTCAAAAAACAAAAACAAAAACAAAAAAACCAAAGGGAAAAAAAAAAACTCTCAGCCAGCATGGTAACTCTAACCCCAGCTCTCAGGAAGCAGAGGCAGGATTTCTGTGAGTTCAAGGCCAACCTGGTCTAGCCAGTTCCAGGACAGCCAGCAGAAAATAATAAGAGAGACCCTGTCTACATCCTCACCTACCAAAAAAAGCCCAAATTACCAAGAAAAACAAATGTTGTCATTGATAATAATCAAAGGAATGCAAATTAAAGCTATAAGAAGTCCTATGGTTACAGACTCATAGACTGATAAGATTTAAACATGTGACAGCATCAGTGTTGGAGGGTGTGGAAAATGAACTCTGCTCATCACAAGTGTATGTTCATATGACCGATGTGACAGTAAATACCAGCATTGCGTGTGGTTGCATGCAGTAGCCCTGACAGTGGACAAGGCCAAAGCTAAAGCCCAATCAATACTCTACTCCAAAAGACTCCCACAGGCCTGGAGGCATAGCTCTGATAGGGTGCTTGTGGCATTAATGAGGCCCTAGATTCCATCCCCGCCTCCACCAAAGCACAAAATGAACATGTACATACAAGGAATTATTTGCAGGACCACTATAGCCGCAATGTTTCCAGTGGTTTGCTTTTTTTAAAAGGAAGCTTCTAGAGTGACCTCAATCCAGAGGCTGATACGTTAGTGTCAGTGCCTCAAAGGGCTGCGCCTGAAGGAGAAGAGGATTGGTAAAGAGAGCTCTCTACATCACATTTCCCGCCAACCACCACAGATGCATGATGGGAAAGCATTCTGGAAGCAATTGATTGCCAAAGGCTCTGGCAAGAGTGTTCCCTCTACTGGAAGCGTGGAGAAACCTCATTGTTCCATTCTTGGTCCTGTGGGGTTCCAGGAAATGAGACAACATCCAACGTTCACCCAACAGGCTCTCAGTCTCTCCCTCTGCTCCTGCTACAAGAAGTTCCGCAAGGCTTCAAAACAGGTCTGCACCTCTAGGGCACAGCTGTCAGTGCTTGCTGCCAAGCCAGACGACACAGAGAGAGCCCACTCTCACAAGATGTCCTCTGACCTCTACATGTATGCTAAGGCATGTATGTGCACACACAATAAACAAGAAAATGCCAAAAACTGTAAAGACCACCTAGAGCTGGGGTGTAGCCTAATGTAAAGCACTTCCCCAGCATGAGCAAAGACCCTGGGTTCAATCTGGACGTTAAGAAAAGGAGGAAAAAAGAAAGAAAGAAAAAAGCTTGATTATCTGAAAGTCTCTTTTTTATGATACACCCCCTAAAGTCCCTGCCCATTTCCCTCACAGCTGTAATGCGAAGAGCTATTTGCTCTTATGTCTGCATAGTTTCTACTCCCACTTCCTCTTTCCCTCTGTTCTTATGTGCCCATCTTTTCTGAAACTGCTATTGTCACCTTGGGGGTGACTGGTGTTGACTACCACATGAAAACCTCCATCCTCAGCAGCAGGCAGAACAGTGTTCTTCTTCTCGAAGTCCTTCTCTCGACACTGTCCATTTTCTCCCATCTCTGTCTCTGCTTGTTTGATCCTGGGACCCTTTTCCTTCCCGTTAAATCGTCTTCCGTTAAGGGACTGCTTCCAGTTCAATGTCTCCCCACCTCCACTGGGGATGAAACCCAGGCTCTTGCACATGCTAAGTAGGAACTCCACCCTGCCCCTAGTTCCATGACATAAAGCATCTTTATGCTGTCAAATATACACTCCCACCACTTACCAAAGCATTGTCAATTCCTTGACATTTAAAATGGGTAAGCTCAAAACCATCATAGCAATTCCATGTCTACCAGATCCACACGGTAGGCCAGTTATGAACTTACAGGACACGTCCAACAGCAAGACTGGACGCTACTAATTAGCTCAACTGACAGAAATAACACTAACTTTCCCAGGTAAAATGGGACACGTGATTGGCCTGTATTCACAAAACATTTCCATTATAAAGTGGTTAAGTTGCAAATCCCCCACCCACCCCATAATCATTCTGCTTCCCAGCTCAGCCAAAGGCACCGCCCTACCCATTCCTTTACAACAGAAACTCAGGAATTGCAAGGCCAAATCCCAGCATCCTGAGTGCTTCCTCCTCCCCCCCTCCCATGCTCTATGGCTTTGATCTGCACCCTGGGTGGGCCAGCCAACTAGCTTCTTATTCCCACCTCATCCCTCTCCATCCAGAAGCCACAGGAGCCTTCCAGAGCCAATGTCAGATCCAGCATCTCCCAAGCCCAAGACTTCCAGGTGAAGGGGCATTGTTGGGAACAACACAGGCAAGTCTGCAACACCTGAGGCTGAGTGCAGATTCAAGAGAATACAAATTGAGCTAGAAACATAGCTCAGCAGTGGGGTGTTTGCCTCAGAGGCAAGACCTTCGGTTCAACCCTCAACACTGCCAGGCTGGGACAGGGTACAGGAACACAGTACAAGAGTTTATAAATCATTTATACAAAATTAAAAGGCAGGGGAAAGGGCCTCCAAGCTAGCTAAGCAAGTGAAGGAGCTTGCTGCCAAGCCTGCGGACCTGAGTTGGATCCCTGAAACCCACATGGTAGAAGGAGAGCGCTGATACCTGCAAATTGTTCTCTCGCCTCTACTGTGCACTATGGCACAAGCACCTGTGCGCACACACACAATCATAAGTAAGTAGATAAGTATTAAGTAAATTGCGAGGTGTGGCGGATCCTGCCTTTAATCCCAGCACTTAGGAGGCAGAGGTCAGCAGAGCTCCGTGAGTTTGAGGACAGTGTGGTCTACAGAGTAGGTTCCAGGACAGTCAGTGCTACGCAGAGAAACCCTCTCTCAAAAAAACCAAAATAAACCAAAAAGAAAAAGAAAGAAGAAGAAAGAAAAAGAAAAAGTCACGAGAAAGATGGCTCAGCAGTTAAAAACACTGGCTGCTCTTGCAGCAACCCAGGTTCAGTTCCCAACACCCACATCGTGTCTCAGAACCCTGTAACCCCAGTTCCTGATGATGCGATGCCCTCTTCTGGGCTCCGTGGCCATTGAAAACACGTGACACACAAAGATGCATTCAGATAAAATACTTAAACACACAAAATAAAAGTAAATAGCAAATCTTTTCTTTAAAATCTTTGCATGGTCCTTTTCATGTTCTTTCCCCACAACTACTGACTCCCTTCCCTCCTCCCTAGCACCAAGCTCAGTGCATCTTGAACTTCTGCGCATGCTCTCAGCCCAGGCCTTCCGGTCTTGCTTTTCCTCTTCCCAGCAGCTCTCCAGTTCTCTTCCCCAAACTGAGGTCTTCTCTTCTCCATCACCTCCTTCAGCTCCTGCTTTGATTGATGTCACTTGCTGGATAGACAAACCTTCCCTCCTATCCCTGCCCGCTCCACTGTCCAAGTCTCAATTAGGGCCCTCGTCTCTGACATTGCCCTCTGACCCTCACCCTCCGACATCCCACACATTTCCCGCCCACACTCCCCTCCTCCCGCACCCCACTCCACACGCTGGCAGTTCAGCAGCATCAGAATGCCACACCAGGGATCTCTTACCCCACCCTCATTGTGTCCCTTCCCCGCCCTCGGGCACATTAGAACTCCAGAGGGCTACTGCCACATGGACTCCCTGCACTCACAGGCCATCCCAGCAGGGAGATGTGCCTGCCCCAGAGGGCAGCCCTCACCACCCACATGGACACCAGTTCTGCCTTCAGTTCCTGCTCTCTCACAGGAAGTAGCCAGCCCGGTGCCAAGGTATCCCCAACTACATCCCCAAAATTCTCAGACACTGCCAGCCTCCAGCTGTCAGCCTGCCCCCGGCTGGCGGGCGCCTGCTCCTGGCAAAGCGGCTGGGGTGTAATTAGAGACCCGTTAGCTCCCTAATTGCCAGTTCTGAGGCATCCTTGTTACAGGCTCCCTGAGGCACACACAGAGGGAAGGGCTCAGAGCTGAGCCAGGCTGGCGTGAAGGTAGACCTAGAGAGGACTGGCATGTGGCCAGAGACCAAACGTGGCACAGAGAGGACTCAGTGCAATCTGCCCTCTGGCTGCCTCCCAGCCACATCCACTTGCCCAGAATGGTGACGTCAAACCAGCCCGGCCCATTCATTTTTTATTCAGGTGGCATAAAAGTCACTACAAAAACTTTATAAAAGAGTCTTGGGAGCTAAAGAGGCCCTTCCTTGCCTCAGCCTCTGAGCTTCCTGCCAGAGGAGGACAAGAGAGGAGACTCCTGGCAGTGTTGGCATCTCCAAAGACCAGAGGGGTGGCTCAGCTGGTGGCACATGGGTGGGGGCTTGGATGTCATCAGCAAAGCGCATCAAAGTCAGGGTAGGTCAGCCTCCACCCACAGAGGGAAACACCAAGGCAGGTGTCTGTGCTCGGGGTGTTTGGGGACATATTTGTAGGCTCCTGCTTACAAATATGAAGGGACCCCAACTAAGTGAAGGACTGGCCTAACCCACCTCTAGTTAAACCTGTATCCATGAGTGCCCAGCCCAGAAAAGGGTCACCCTCTGAGCCCCTTTGGAAGAAATGAAGATTCCTTTTGCCTGCCTTCCTCCAGGCCCCACCCCACCTCCTACCAGGAGCTAATGCAAGAAGAGAAGGAAGGGCTCCTTTCCCTGGAGTAGGCCTCCCCAGGTCCCACCCTATCCCACAAAGCTGGTTGGTAAGAGTCACATGAGTTGAGAGGCTGATCCAGGTGGGGACTCAGGATGTTGATGCCCAGGGCTCCTCCTCACTTGGGGTTGCTAAACTGAGGATAATCCTCCTCCAAGAGGGGTGCAAGTTTCAAATCAGGACCAAAGGTCTTGTCTCGGTGGAAGTCAGCTTTTTCATTCTGGAAGACTCTGTTGTCAGGGGAATCTTGCTGTTCTTGGAGCTGGGGCTGTGCACTAGGGTTGGGGTTCCTCACGCTGCCCACAAAGAGGGGTATGCCTAAGGTTTCCTCCATGATGAAGAAGAGGAAAGGCCGGTTCACAGCAAAGGAGGAGATGGACATCCGATTCATGGCTGTGCTGGTGGCTGCGGCTGCCTCCACACCAACCTCACTGAGTTCCACGGTAGACTGATGCTGCACGCTAGACACCACCAGACTCTGGTCAGAGATCCCACGCAGGTCTGGGCCCTGGAACAATTCCTGCAGGCCTGCCCAGAGCAACAGATGACAGGTCAGTGCTGCCCCCAGGTACCTAGACCTGTCTGTCTGGCATCCTGGCTAAAAGATTGAACCTACAGACTGACTAGCAGCTGTTAAACCTTCAAGTCCCAGCCTAGACACCACTTCTAGGAGCCTTTCTTTCTTTCCTTTTTTTTTTCTTATCCAAGTCTGCACTGGGTACCAGTTTGATACTGTCTAGGGTGAGCTGGAGAAACAGCCTCTGACTTACATGTGCCCACTCCATTAGACTGAGCACTTTGCACACGGTGCCTCACGCAGAGTACTGCAGCTCTCAACACTGTGACCCCAGCTTCTCCTCTTCCCCTTTCCAAGCTAGACAACAAGGTTCACATGTCACCCTGAACTCTTTACCCAGGATTCTTTGTAGTACTCAGGCAGCAGAGCAGTGCATCTCAATCCATCCCAGGACAGAAGGCCTAGGGGAGCATATCAATTGTTCCCATCCAGGATGCAGGGCTACCTCTGACTCAGACACGCTGCCAGCTCAAGGGCTCTCCTCACATGCCCTGCCAGAGCACCTGGGGCCACCCTATCCCCAGCCCTCTTACCCAGCTGGCTGAGAGTGGCCACCAGGTCCAGCTGCTGCTTCAAATGGAGTTTCGGCAGCCACACCTTGGTGGGCTTCTCCCGCAGTGAGGGGTGGTACAGGGTGTTCAAGCTCAGGTTAGCTAGTACCTGAGACACGTTCCAGTCAAAATGAGTGGGCATCATGACCACAAAGCTCATGTTGTTCTTAAAGGGGAAATGAGCCACCTACAGATAAGAAAGGAGAGAACATGAGGACCGGACAACACTAGACCTATTTGGGGTCTGGACCAAAACTGCTCCATACTTCTGAGACAGGAGCCAGAGGTTCGGGTTCAGTGTGTCTCACTTCACTGGTGAAATATAATAATACCACTTGCCCCTTTGCAAGGTGACACGTGACCAAATGAGACAATGCTTTGAAATAAATCTCTGTGTGTGCATAAATCTGTATGCGTGTTTGTGTGGCTGTGTGTTTGCACACGTGTGTGTGAAGGCCAGAGGTAGGCTGGCACGAGTTGTCCCCCTAAATTACTCTCTATCTTTTCTTTAAAAACATCTTTTTGTTGTTGTTGTTTCTAGGCAAGGTTTTTCTGTGTAGCCTTGACTATCCTGGAATTCACGATATAAACCAGGCTGGCCTCTAACTTACAGAAATTCTCCTGCCTCTGCCTCTTGAGTGCTGGGATGGAAGGTGTGCACAACTACACTCCTCTCCCACTTCCCAGCTTTTGAACACAGGATCTTATGGATCCTGAGCTGGCTTTGAAATTACTGTTTAGCCAAGGATGACTGTGAACTTCTGATCCTCTTGTCTCACTTGCCTCCTGAGTGCTAGGATTACAAAACTGTACCATCAAGCCCAGTTTTCATTTTGGTTTGGTTTTTAGACAGGGTTTATGTATCTCAGGCTGTCCTCAAACTCACTATATAACTCAAGATGACTTCGAACTTCTTTTTAAGATTTATTTTTACTGTATGTGTATAGGTATTTTGCCTGAATGTATGTCTATACATCATGTACTTGCAGTGCCCTCGGAGTCCAGAAGAGGACGTCAGATCCCCTGGAATTAGAGTTACAGATGTTTGCAGGCTGCCTCATCAGGGCTGGGAATCAAACCCTGGTCCTCTGCAAGATTAGCAAGTACTCTTAACTGCTGAGCCACCTCTCCACCTTGAGCTTTTGGCCCTCCTGCCTCCTTCTTGAAAGTGCATCACTGTGCCTGGCTTATGTGAGGCTAAGGGTTGAACAAAGGGCTTTGTGCATGCTAGACAAGTATGCAATGGAGTCATATGTCCAGCCACACTTTCGAATCTTCTAGGAGTGCCTTCTATAGACTGAGTTCTCCATCTGCTATCAGCTAGGAGTACAAACAGGCTATAAACCTTCCCGTCTTTGCCTCTCAGCTCTCCTGGTATATGATAGGTGTCACCTCTGGTTTTCAAAAGGACATGGAGAAGAGCCACTGGGAAGGGTAGGAACCCTGACTGTTGCCTTTCCCCTTCACCCAGTGAGATTTTGCTGTCTATGCCAAGATTCAGAATGCAATTTATTTTCCTCTTTAGATGGAGTCTGGTTATGTAGCCCTATCTTAAACTCTCAATCTTTTGAGTGCTGGGATTATGGTGTAACCGACCACACTCAGGTCACCAGATGCTTTTTGAAGATTACTGCAGTTACAGCAGCATGGAAACCACCAGGCTCAAGACACTTGAAGCTGTGCTTCCCTGTGTCCCAGCATAGGCCTGCAGGTAGGTCCTCTGCCGGGGAGAGATGAGTGCCTGGCCTGGCTGCTGGGGCCTGCTGACCAAAGGTCAAAGGAGGGTGGAGAGATGGAGCTGGAGGATGAAAGAACATTGGGTAGCACAGGACTTTGAGGGAAGGGAGCATAGGGAGATGAGCAGCTAAGGGGAGCCGAAATGAACTAGAGAGAAGCCAAGCTACCCACATGGCTCCTTCCTGCAGAGCTGACGGTGTGCTCTGCTTGCTCAGTGAAGCCAATGAACAGAGTGGGTAAGTAGGTATGGAGGCACATACCTGGGATCCCAGCACTCAGACAGCTGGGGCAGGGGGACCACGAGCTCAAACCCAGCCTGTGTAACACTGTCAGACACTAAAGCAAACAAAACTAGTTCATACTGTATGTCAGCCACAGACAAGGGGCCCAAGGGTCACTATCCCAGTCAAGGAGTCATGGTTAGGTTGGAAGCAAGGGAAGCCTCTGCTTGGCGCAGAGCTCCATCCAATCAGAGTGTTTGGAGCAGAAAAACCAGCCAGGAAGAACTCTCCCTTCTGAGCAGCACTGGTGGGAACACCTACCTTCCCTCAGGATCAGGGCCCTGGTCTTCCTGAGCGCCACTAAAACCCCAGTGCAGAGAACAATGTCCGGCTTGTGACAAAGCTCAGTCTATTTTTTTTAAGCAAATGAACCTCGAAGAGGTCATGTCCTGGGGGGGGGCGATAGACCCTTCCAGAGCTTCCAGACCCCAGGGACCAGGCTTCAAGGAAAATGGGGTACCCCCTTCACCCCTGAGGTCCCTACACAGCCTTCCATCCCCTCCCAGCACCAAGCCGAGGTTGCTGGGAAAGTCGTGGGGACCTGTGTCTCAGGTTGCTCCAGCAGGAACCAGCGCAGAGGGTACGACTGTGCTTGCATCATGTCCACGGGCACTGTGAACTGCTCATCCAGGTGGAAGGAGTCTTTCTGGGTGAGGCTCGGGTCAAACTTGTTCCTCCAGAAACCTGCAGCCAGGCAGAGGGCAGGAGCCATGTAACTTAAGACCAGCTTCCAGCCTATCCCACCTAGAACCCAATCAAGGAACAAGAAGTGGAAGCCAAAGCTGCTTGCTGGTGGTGGCGGCGGTGGCAGAGCATGCCTTTAATGCAGAGGCAGGTGGATCTCTGTGAGTTTGAGGCCAGCCTGGTCTATAAAGTGAGTTCCAGGACAGCCAAGGTTGTTACACAGAGAAACCCTGTCTCGGGGGAAAAAAAAATGTGGAAACCAAGCCCCCAGTGCTGACATCCAGTTAGGCTTAGGCATTTTTCCTACATCTGTAACCCCAGTTTTCTCTCAGGGTGGTCTGTCTGCCACAGCTTCAGCCAACTTCTGAGCTTCCTCCGTACACGCCTGGACAACCCTCTGCTTCATGGCCTAGCAACCTCACAGCAAAGCTTGCACAGCCCCGCTCAGCCTACAGGGCAGGGGGGCTGTCAGGGTGGGGGGGCTTAAGAAGAAGAGTGCACCATGAAAGTGGATGGCATTGAGGAGAAGCAACACGGTGTTATCTGGCAGCTCAGAGAGGAAATCCTCAATCTTCCCCTCCGTGGCCTCCTTCACCCATTGGTTGATGTTCGCCAGGTCTTCCTCCTGCTTTCCGGTCAGTTTCACAGGCTTTGCACCAAAGAGCCGTTCCGATTGTTCCAGGAAATCCTCTTTGATGGGAAATCCTGCACACAATAGGCCATAAGTTCATCCTAGGGCTGGGGTCTCCAACAACCACCAGTGTTCTACCTGTCTGCCCAAGGTTAAGCCTCCCTCCCTCCTCCTTGTTCACTGATGGCAGAGCAGTTCCTGGGCAGCTGACTGCCATCGTCACTTACCCTTCTGCAGGTATATTCTGGCAGCCAGTCGAATTGTCCCAGGGCCTAGGTTCTGGCAGAGATGGCTCAGTAGGTGGGGAAGGCAGGAGCCTGTTTTCACGTGTAACACTTGTTCCAAGCTCTGCAGCGTTTGGTTCCGAGCACCTGAAGAGGACCAAGTAGGCTGAGGCCCAGGCCCAGGGTTCTTTCTTGCCCCACTGCCCACTCCCCCACATCACATCCTCATGATGAACATGACCATGGACCCCTGCTCTCCTCCCCTCCCGCATCCACTGAGCTGTTGACTTTCCAAAGTCTACTTTCATGTCTACTGCTAACAAGCTGGGTCGTGTTGCCTCACTCAAGGTACCTTGTCTCTCTGAACCAGAGTTTCCCATAGTGAGACATTCAGGTCCAGGGGAAGATACTGTAGCTGTCAAACGCTTGTGCAAAAATAACTGGGGATTTGTCAGTCACCACATTCTTAGGCCATCCCTGGATTTCTGAATCACAGAGGGTGGTGACAGCTCAGGCACCTGCATGCCACCAAATATCCATGTGTCCTGATGGATGAACCACCCCTAGGCAACCTTTGCAGCACTTTGGCTTCCTAGTTCTCCTGGACAGGTGCTGCCCCCATACCTAATGCCAGGTGAGAGAGTGCCAGGGCCACACTCAGTGGTGACAGGACAAGGTTGGAACTGGTGGATGTTTGGGCCACCAAGGAGAACAGGTCAGCAGTAAAAGCCATCATGGCCTGAGCCAATCTGCGAGTCTCCTCTGCAGTTGGGGTACCCTTGCAGTCTCCTGGGGACCTCTGCAGGATAGTGTGGCCACCAAGATCCTACAAGGACAGATCAGAGGTCAGCAGGGTCAAAGGGGCAGCTTCAGATTCTCTGTGTCTTCCTCAGAGTCCTGGTGCTGGAAGGCAGCAAGGCCTTGTCCCAGATCTGAGGGGAAAGGAAGAGTCATGCTGGGGCTTTTCTTCTGAACCCCTGAACATCAGTCCCATGACTGTGTCTCCCCTACCCATTCCCTTGCTCCTGCTGATTGGCCCTCCTCCCCCCAGCCCCACTTACTCTTCCCCAGCCCCACCTGATTGTACCTGGTTGCTCAACTTGAGGAGGGCAAGTGGAGGCAGCTTCTGCTGGGCCTGTTCACTCATTGGCTGTAGAAAGGAGGAAGTTGATGGTCCTCCCCATAGGTCCCCGCTGCTTTGCCCAAGACATAGGTGAGACCCTCAGGCTCTTCTCCCAAACCCTCACTTTTGTGTACCTGCTGGCTTGGAAGATCCATGGTGCTCACAGGGGAGAACTGTTGAGAGAAGGGTGAGGAGAAGCAGGGAGGTCCCTCAGAGCCAACCCCTCCTTGGACTTGGCATTCCTCCCTCTCTGCCCTTCTGGCCTCTCCCAAACTTGCCCCTGCCTGCAGCATCTTCTTCAACCCCAACCCGACCTCTTCCAACCCAGACCTCAGCTCAGTCTCACCATGGAGCAGGGACCTTGCAGACAGGACAAGCTGAGTACCAGGAACCCCCAGAGCAGTGCCATGTTCCTGTATCTGGAACAGGAAAGTTAGTCCTGCTTCCCACTCAAACACCAGGCAGCAGACTGCTACCCACAGGCTCCCTAGCCCCATCAAGCTACAGAACTTAGGGCCACACCCAAAACATATTTGGGTGGTCCTCAGGAACTGGATGAGGGATTTCCATGATTTTTTTTCCCCCACTCTTGTAGTGTCTCCTTTAGCCTTCATCCTTTAGGCCTCACATTGTGGATCAGACCTGAGTTCAAATCTGGACTCTGCTCCTTGCCACAGGACCTTTGGTTCTTCCCTGGATGCTTTTGGGCTTTACCTTGACTTGTAAAATCATGGCATAAGTCCTCCCTCCTTCCATGTAGAGTTTGAGAACCAAAATAAGAATCTCTGTAAACCCTGAGTATGATGCCTGGGCCTAGGTGATCTGTATCTGAGAAGGCTTCCCACCCCAGAGAATCCATCTAACCTGCTGTTCATTTTATCCAGACTTTCTCGGGCTGCCCAGGTCCTACCCAAAGGCCCCAAGAGCTCAGCTTGGGTGGCAGGGCAGCCAGAAAGCTGCTTTGTTGACCCAATAGCAGAGCCCAATGAATGACTGACCCAGATACCTTTGGACTTACGGGAACCACAGGCCTCATCCCAACTCTGCCCCCAATTCTGCTCCAGGGTGCTTTGGAAAAGCCAGGCTGGTGGAGGGGACTGTGCAAGTCTTAGTCTAGGGCCTCTGATAAAGGCCTCCTATCCTCACCCCTACCCAGACTTTATCTCTGGGCCAGCTCTTTGGGGGTGTCCTTCTGTTACCCCAGCCCCCACCATTATGTCCAAGAGCCTTCAGCCAGGAACTCATCTCCAACCTGGGTATATGTTTCTTCCTAACAAGACCAGGCCTCCAGGTTTTGGAGTTCCAGAGGGACTTCTGCAGTTGCCTGGCCTTCTGCTCCTCATCACCCCGAGATGCTGTGAAGCTGTAGACTCCCTGAATACAGTCAGCCAGATCCCTCGCCAAGGGGGCAGCTCCCAACCTCCTGTGCCACCCAAGCAGGCTGCACCATCCCTCCATCCTACCTCTTCAGGCTTCCTGCTGCAGCACACGATGTTCTCCTTGCTCCCCACGCTCTGCCTGGTGCAGCCAGCCCGGCCTAGCTCTCTCCTCCCACAGGACCTTTGCTCTTAGCCAACCCCTGTTCAGCTTGCTTTCTCCACTGGTAAATATTGACCTGTACATCCGGTTAAACATTGATATGGGGGCCAGAAGCCCCTTTCCCATCAGGGCTGCTAATCCTATGACAGCCACCCAGAACGTTGCCTGAGCCTGGTGAAGGGGGTTACAGGAGCAGACAACTGAGGAGGCGGGGTCTGGCCAGACAAGAGGGTAGATGCAGGATGCTCAGGGGCCTTGCAAGCCTGCTAATGCTCCCTCGACATGAGGGTTATCCATGGTCAGTTAGGCTAGAGAGGCTGTGTGACCGGCCTAAAGGCACAGAACAGAGACTAGAGTCCCAATCAGATTCCTGTTCCCACCACCACTAACTCCACAGCTGCCCCAAGGAGGGGGAGGTTGCAGGAGCCTGGGCCCCAAGGCAAGGGGTGGAGAGCTGAGACTCAGCCAGAGGCAGGCCCTCTTAGGGTCCCACCTCTGCAGCAGCAACATTCACTTTCCCCACTTTCTCAAGGACTGGCAATCTGAAAATTTGCCCAAGGCCACCCAGACCAGAAACCCTGCATCCAAGGCAACCAGAGGATAATGGCTTTTTTTTTTTTTTCGAGACAGGGTTTCTCTGTGGCTTTGGAGCCTGTTCTGGAACTAGCTCTTGTAGACCAGGCTGGTCTCAAACTCACAAAGATCTGCCTGCCTCTGCCTCCCGAGTGCTGGGATTAAAGGCGTGTGCCACCACCGCCCTGCCAATGGCTCCTTCTTTACCCTCTTGTTCTGCCCTTCACAACCCTGGAAACTACCAGGTCTTAGCTTTCCTGACCCTACTGCCATCAAGATAAAGTGGTGGGCATGGTGATACAAACTTATATATAATGTCAGCACTTGGAGGGGAGAGGTAAGGGAACTAGGAATACAAGGCCAGCTTCAGCTGCACATCAAGTTCAAGGCCAGTGGTTTGATCTACAAAGGCCCTGTGGCAAAAACAAGAGCAGGGCAGAGGGACTGGAGAGATCACTCAGTGGTTAAGAGCACGGCTGCTCTTGCAGAGGACCCAGATTCAATTCTCAGCATCCACATTGTAGGTCACAACCATCCATTAACTTCGGTTCCAAGGACTCTGATGCCCTCTTCTGACCTCCACAGAATCCAAACACACTTACGGTGCACATACGTATGTGTGGGCAAAACACTCATAGACAGGGAAAAAAAAGATGTCTTTCAAAAATAAAAGTTGGGCCAGGCATGGTGGCACACGCCTTTAATCCCAACACTCAAGAGGCAGAGGCAGGTGGATCTCTGATTTCAAGGCCAGCCTGGTCTACAATGAGAGTTCCAGGACAGCCAGGGCTGTTACACAGAGAAACCCTTTCTCAAAAAAGCAAACAAGTAAGCAAACAAACAAAATAAATAAAAGTTAGGCCTGGTGTTCATGCCTATAATCCCAGGACTTTGCTTCAGGCAGGAGGGTCATCCTAAAACCAAGACCAGCCAGAGCTACGTGAGACCATCTCAAAAAAATCCAAGACATGCCATAAGCCAGACATGTTGGCACACACCAGTAATCCCAGCTCCTTGGAAGCTGAGGCAGAATTACTTGAGCCCAGACTAGGTAAAAGAAAATACAACACAGCCTCACGCAGCTCCATGGCTCTTCCAAAGAATTTATTGATCATATTTACATGGACTGCAAACAGTGAGGGGGCAGCAGGGGGCACATCTCAGGCCTCTTCTCTGCTCCAAATGAGGACTCAAGAGATGCTGGGAGCTTCCCATCCTCTGGGAAGAGACTGAGATGCAGAGATGATTCCTGTTGCCCCTTCTTTCCAGGGATGCTAGCCCCAGGGCTGCCTCCCTGGCTCAAGGCACAAACACTGTGGTTAGGGGTACCAAGGCAAGGCATGGATTCATTCCTGAACCAGCTGGGGCCATATAACCTCCTGGCCCTGCTCCCCTTTTCTGGTCCCATACTGGGAAGACCTGGCCAAGTGGATACTGAAACCCCAGACCAAGCCCTTAAACTCCTAGGTCATGGCCAGCCTTCCCTAGGCTGGAGTCCACGTAACATCAGTACCCTGGATAGGAAGATAGAGCTAGGGAGAGCTTGGCTACAAGAAGTTGGCTGAGCAAGACCCATCTTCCTTCATTTCCTGATGCTTCCCTGCCCCCATGTGAATCCAGCAGGCAGAGCCGGGGAGCAATGTGGATCACAATGCTCTTCTGTGTTCCCCTTTTTGCTGGTTAGGAACAGTATCTCCCGAGTTTCATGAATGAAGCCACTTCACGGCCTTGGAGATTCAGGAACTTCATGATGAGCCTGGGGCTTGCCTAGAAGGAGCTGCTGAGAGATCAAGAATGTAGGACATGAGGGGTGTCATCTCACCCCTGCCCTCAGCCAACTCCCGCCTGACCTATGCCAGGAGGCGGATGATGCCATTGTCTGAGCCCAGCAGGAGGTGGCGTTTCGTGGGCAGCAAGGCCAGGCTAGTGAGTGTGCCACGGAAGTTCTCAGAACTGAGCTTCGTGGTGGCCTGAGAGGGTGGTTCAAGCAAGGAACAGATGCCAATCTTGTTGGCTACAGTGCCAGTGACCACCTCGCTGCCGTACAGGTCGAAGGTGTGGATGGGATCAGACGCCGACTTGTAGTGGTGTGTTGGCTTCTGTTCCAGCTCCTTCCACACAGTCAAGGAATGGTCTGAAGAGGAGCTGACTAGCATGCTGCCCTCAATGGCCTGCAGAGAGTGGGAGGGGAGGACAGCTTCAATAGGGGCCTGGGGAACCTGTCAACCTGCCAAACTCCACCACCAGTCCAGAGTGCCTTTAATTTCAGCAGACAGGAGGCAGACCTTTGTGAATTCAAAGTTAGCCAGGTCTACACAATGATTCCCCAGGTCAGACAGTGTCTGGGAGATATATAGTGAGACCTTGTCTCCAAAAGAAAAATTAAATGTTATTAGTATAACCATTACTGGCTGGGCTAGATGGTTGACCTGAATCTCACAAGCCCATAAATCCAACACCGGTCTACACAGCAAGCTCCAGGCCACCTAAGGATTCAGAGTCAGACTTTGTCTTAAAACATGAAACAAATCAACCAAAAAAACAAAAACAAAAAAACCTGTAACTACTACTCTCATTTAAGAACAGATTCTACTCTAGGATAGCCAGGACTATACAGAGAAACCCTGTCTCAAAAAAAAGTATATATGGAGCTGGAAAGATGGCTCAGAGGTTAAGAGTACCTCCTAACTCTTGCAAATGACCCAGATTCCATTCCCAGCACCTGCATGGTGGCTCCCAACCATCTGTAACTCCAGTTTCACGGAGATCTGACCTCACTTATGACTTTTGCTAGCACTGGATGAAGGTAGTGCATATACACACACTCCTATAAGCCAAGCGGTGGTGGCGCACACCTTTAATCTCAGCACTCAGGAGGCAGAGGCAGACAGATCTCTGTGAGTTTGAGGCCAGCCTGGCCATAGAGCGAGTTCCAGGAAAGTCACAGCTACACAGAGAAACACTGTCTCAAAAAAAAAAAAAAAAACCTGAAAAACTAAAAACAGAAAGCAACTAACCAAACAAACAAAAACCCCACTTCTATATATAAAATATCTAGGCATGGTGGTGCACAACATTAATTCCAGCACTTGGGAGGCAGAAACAGGGGGATCTCTCTGGGTTCAAGGCCAGCCTAGTCTACATAGTGAATTGTAGGACAGTCAAGGCTCTATAGAGAGATTCTGTCTCAAAATAAAGAAATAAATAAAAATAAGTAAATCTTTTAAAAATTAAAGAAAAAAATTCCAACAATTCTGTGCAGACATTGTGCTACACACGCCCGCATTACCCTATCCATCCTTCCCAACAACCTGTGAGGTACGTGCTGCCACTTCCTCTTTGAGCATTTACATTTGCATTTGTGTGTATGTGTGTGCATGCGTGGGTTTGTGTGTGCCACATGAGGACACGGGCATATGCCACACGAGGGCCTCCCATGGAGGCCATAAGGGTGTTGAATCCCCTGGAGTTGGAGTCACAGGTAGCTCTGAGTGGCCCAAAGCTTACGCTGAGAAGCAAAGCTGGATCTTCTGAAAGAGCACCTGGCACCATCCTTACTTTACACGGGAAAACACTGAGGCTCAGAGAAGCCTCAAAGAGAACAGGGATTGATAGGATGACCCCAGAACCATTCTGACATTTTCTTTTTTTCTTTTTCTTTTTCTTTTTTTTTTTTTTGGGTTTTTCGAGACAGGGTTTCTCTGTGGCTTTGGAGCCTGTCCTGGAACTAGCTCTTGTAGACCAGGCTGGTCTTGAACTCACAGAGATCCGCCTGCCTCTGCCTCCCGAGTGCTGGGATTAAAGGCGTGCGCCACCACCGCCCGGCTTTTTTTTGGTTTTTTGAGACAGGGTTTCTCTGTAGCTTTGGAGCCTTTCCCGGCACTAGCTCTTGTAGCCCAGGCTGGTCTCAAACTCACAGAGATCCGCCTGCCTCTGCCTCCCGAGTGCTGGAATTAAAGGCGTGCGCCACCACCGCCCGGCCTGACATTTTCTTGGAATACTGGGACTTGGGGACACTTGCAACTTCCCCTAGGGCTCTGGATAGAGCTGAGGGCAGCCTACATTCCCCTGTAGCACGACCTTATCCACCATCCATGTTGGGGAGGAGTTCCAGATGCTTGGAGAAATCCTCCCACAAGCAGGCCCTATCACTCCCTTCCCGGAACTTTCTGAGTAGTCCCTGAGGCCTATGATTGAATATAGAAGGCAGGAACATGATGCCCACTCCTGGGCCTGTTCCTGCCCCCATCAGGACAGCCCAGCAGGGGGCATGGACTCTGCTCAGTGGTCTCCAGGCAGTAAACAGCCTCCAGGCTGGGCTTTGTTTAACCTGAACTGGGTCACGGACAGGGCGCGACCCCTGATCCTCCAAGCAAGACAAATATGGACAAGGGTTACTCATTAGAACATCCCCGTGGAGCAGCAGGGTCAGTTCTAGCCCTGGTTCCTGGCCTTAGCCTGCCTCCTATGCTGGTTCCTGAGCTGGCCTAGGAGGGCCATCTTCCCTGCCCATCAGATGTCCATGAGTAGGTAGGTTCAAGGGATAGGAGCATAAACCTAGCCTCACTCAGACCAGGCTCTAAGCAGAAGTGAAGGGAAGGAACTAAGGCAGTCACCTTGATCTGTAGAATGTCCCCTTCATGGGCTGGCCAGCCTCGCAGAACCAGGCCTGTGCGGGTGTCCAGCAGCACCATGAAGCCCGAGGAGAAGCCAGCCACAACACTACGGCCACTGGGGCTGACTGCCAGGGCACGAACCAGCCCAGGGTTCAGCCCTCCACCCAGTCGGAACTCATGCTGTAGGCAGAGGGAGATTGGGCTCAATTGCCAGCCATCACCAACCCCTCCCTACTGTGGTCCATCCCACTTATGACCATAAAGTCAGGAGGCCTGACCCTCCCGCTCCATCCACTGGCAGGAAAGTCCCTGAACTCAGGTCCAGCACAGAGCCCCACCCATAGGGTTGACATTGTAGTGTTCCTGCTGGAATTCTCTGAGTTTCTTCCCTGACAGGCTCCTAGAGACCCCCAGCTAGGCACAGGGAACTGCACACCTCCTGACCTGCAAGCCGGGCTTCCTGCAGTCCACAAAGCGCAAGGTAGAGTCAGAGCTGGCCATGGTGATGCTGGTATGGGGGGCAGGCATGACAGCTACAGCGGTCAGGGGCACCCGGCTGTCTGAAGGATCCACAGTGCGAAGGGTTTTCCCTGAAAAAGGACACAGTACATTTGGGGACCAAGTGACTATCAAAGAGCCCTAGATACTTCAAGGCCCCTGACTCACCCCATCCTTGCATCCCATTCCCGGGTGACCCACAGAAAATACAAACAATTTCAGGGCTTTCTCATCTTCCTGTTTCCATAGCCAAGCCAGGTCCCACCCCAAAGCGATCTCCCCTCTTTATACACCGTCCGCCTGCCCTGATGCTATCTGTTCCCTTCCTCTCGCATTCACAGTTCTCTGTACAATGATGGCAGGAGATGCTGTGCAAGCCCTTCATGCATAATCTTCTAACCAAAGTGCTTTTGGTTCTCAAAGGTGGAAAGTGGAGGCTTCCAGCAGCCGGGCAGCTTGCTGGTAAGTTGGAGGAGTGAATTCAAACTCAGGTCCCACAGTTGCTAAGGCCCAGTTGCTTCCATCTCACTCAATCTTCCCCTCCAAAATATGCCATTATACATTTCCCACTGGGCTCCCATTGCCAGTGGCCTGGCGGAAGCACAGTAAAGCAGCCGCAGAACAGGCCTCACCTGGACCCGCTCACCTGTGAAGGGGTCCCAGATGTGCACAGCCCCATCACAGCTCACCACAAACTGAGGGGCTTCAAGCTGGCCCGCATAGAAGACACTCTTGCGGTGCTGGGTGTAAACGAGGCGGGCGGCTGTCTCACTGGTCCCATCCCCATAGTTGTACAGTGGCCAGAGGCGCACAGTACGGTCCTTGCTGCCACTCAGAAAGAAGTCCTCACTGCTCAGGGGAGCCACACATTTGACAGCCCCCGTGTGGCCTAGAAAACTTTGTAGGCGGATCTGGTGGAAGTGGAAGTGGGCATCCTGCTGGCTCACACCAATCTCATATTGCCAGTACGCCAGCCAGTTCCCACTCAAGCTGTGGGCACTCCGGGGCAGCTCCCGCTTCAAGGCATTATCTTCACTCCTGCTGCTGAGGCCCCCACCCCTGACTCCAGAGATGGGGCCCAGTGGCCCAGGATTCTCAGGTTGAGAATCAGGGATCTGGATGCGATTTCCAATCAGGACACTCCCAAAGGTCCCTGAGTGGCCATCATCCAGGAGACAGCTCCCACTCTGAGGGTCCCATTCAGGGCTGGCACTGGGCATAGTGGGCTCCATGCTGGCTGGGTTTCGAGCACTGGGGCTGATGCTTTCCAGATACAACGCTGCCAGCTCCCCAACCAACTCGTGGTTGGGGATGATCTTCCGGATGATGTCACCTGTGTGGAAGTGGGAAAGGTCCTAAGATCAGGGAAGGTGACAGGCAGCTGCTACCACCTACCCAAAGGCCTAAAGTACTGACTGGGCCACTCTAGGCTATTTATTAAGTCCCTGTCTTTGAGCCTCAGTTTCCTTCATCAATACATAGACATGAGTGCTGTATCTATAGAGACAGACACATATGCCCGTACCAATAGACGATGAATAAGACAGATGTGCCCTTGAAGTTTAGGATTCTGTAGGAGCATAACATACCCAACTGCAAGGTGCATCCTATTCAAAGGGAAACCAGCAGTGCACCCATCCCATAAGGGAGGCTACAAAAATGGCAGGCTGTCCATTCCTTTGCAGATAGCTTCTGGAGACCATCATATTCCCCTGTGTCCCCAGACTTGTATGGCTGGCTCCTGAGCCTTTTGTGCCAGAAAATGTTGAATCTCTTGGAAGTCACTGTCCTGGTTAGTTTTTGTTTTGTTTTGTGTTAATGTGACACCAGGCACAGTCATTTGGGAATAGAAACCCTCAATTGAGAAAACTCCCTCAGGGCTGGAGAGATGGCTCAGAGGTTAAGATCATTGCCTGCTCTTCCAAAGGTCCTGAGTTCAATTCCTGGCAACCACATGGTGGCTCACAACCATCTGTTTTGTTGTTTTTTTGTTGTTGTTGTTTTGTTTTTTTGTTTTTGTTTTTCGAGATAGGGTTTCTTTGTGGCTTTGGAGCCTGCTCTGGAACTAGCTCTTGTAGACCAGGCTGGTCTCGAACTCACAAAGATCCACCTGCCTCTGCCTCCCGAGTGCTGGGATTAGTAATG